>VXBH01007063.1:584886-595467 GCA_013400035.1 Rynchops niger | reverse complement strand
TTTTTTTTTTTTTTTTTTTTTTTTTTTTTTTTAATGTGAAACAATTCCATAAGCTTTATAATCATGAAGTTGAGAACTGGTTGCTGTCACAGGTACCAGCACGTGGTCATCTAATGAAAAATTTATGCTGAGGTGGGAAAGTGAGAGAACAACATTTTTCAGTTGTTTCCCTAGAACTACAACTTTGGGTATACTAAGCAAAAAGTATTTATTTTAATTCCTCCTTGTATTAGTTGGCGTTAGTTTGTAGCATTGGTTTCTCTTATCTTCTGGCTGCCTACTTGTAGCAGTATAATGTATATATATATATATATATATTTTTTTTTTTTATGGTGTGAAGTGCATGAGGTCAGTTGGGGGGGATTTGGCACAATATTGATGAGCGCTAGCTGCATCCAGCTTGCAGGTGTCTGGCTTGTGGTGAGAATCTGTAGCTCTGATGTTTCAGCCCCTGATGGGAGCATCAGATACCTTGGGCTAGAACATGGGGTGGCTCTCACTTGAGTAGGAAGCTACCCAAATCAGTCAGAAGGTAATTCTGAACTGGGGTTGTCTCTTAAGCCCACAGGAATGGCAGGGTTTAGGCGACTTAGTCCAGGCTCCATAGAAGTGTTAGTATGAGCCAGAAATGCTCTGCCTGCAGTTTTGTTTTGGAATTGGATGCTTTTCATGAGCTATAGTGTTTTCTTGTTATCAATGCCTAAAAATCAGAAGGTGTGTACCTTCCCTTACCTCATGATAAGTGTGAATTAATAGGGGGTAAGTTATTCTTCTGTCAGGGTGTTTACTGAGGGGAAAGAGCAGGCGCAGAGGCAATTGGAGTGGAGTAACAGATGTGCTGCAAGTTCCATCCTGACTTACCTTGAGATAATTTATTCTAATCTCCCCATACCCTAAGATACCATTGCCTTCATATCAGCATGTACTGAACCTTACCAAGTTCTTATTTCTATTATTAGCATTGTAATATGAAACTTAGTCACGTGTCATGTATAGGACTTTGTATTCCTTTTCTTTCTTGTTTTCATATCCCTGCACAGAAAATACTTCATTAAATGATAGGAAATCAGATAATATAGAAAATATTCTCCAATAGCTTGCTTCATAAAGCTTTTTTTGGTCTTAATTTTTCCTCCTGTTGGCAAACTGCATTCAAAATCTTGAAGAGCCTTCTCCCAAATGCAAATGCTGGTGTTTCCTTATGTAATTTGGTCACTTGTGCTGTGCTGAAATCACCATGATGCTGAAGTCTTGTCATGCCTGTCTGCTAGATTTTATGGTTTAGATTTCTAAATATTGCACATAAATAATGGCAACAAAGTGTTCCCATCTGCTGAGCCAGGAAGATTCAAGAGAAACTTAAAAAACTCATAGGTCCTTGTTGCACTGCTCTACTGTTGTTCATTTGGCAAGTCCCACGTGCTCTTGGGTTGCAAGTTGGAGAAGTCCAAGCAAATTCTGGTCTCTGGGCATACATTTGGAATATGGATTCTCCATCTGGCACTTCTCAGTAAGATGTGAGGTATTTTTAAATTGGTTTCTGGAAAAAAAGTTGGAGAACATACAGGCAGAAATATATCTGCCTTTTCACCTTTCTGAGAGTTCCTCTGGCTTTGGCTGGCACACTTCCGTGGTTTGAGGGCCTTCTCTTCTCACGTGGCCTTGCTATCTCATCTCAGCACACATCTTTGTCCAATAACAACACCTCTCTTTTTATTAAATGCAGTTCTGTCCAAGAATCCTCACCATTGATTTAACGGGAGAACGTATCACCACCTAAGATGTGCGGTGGGTCTCTGCAGGCTGTAGGCCCTTAGTCTGAAGCCAGCATGTTATCCTAATTGCCTCTGTTTGAAATGGAGATAATCAGAATTGTGCTAATCTGATTGATTTCTGTGACTGGGTTTCCCCTGTTAAACTTCTGCAAATCTCTCTTCAATATAAAGATTAAAGAACAGTAGGCAAGTAATGCAGATTTACAGACAAACCAGAAATCACAAGAAACAGTAAAGCCTGAACATGGTACAGGTTTATGTTAATCTGCCATGTTGGCTGTAATTTCATTAGTTCCCTCTCTTGGCAAGTTTGTTTCATACAAGTGCTTACAGAAGTGTATGTTGGGGGGAGAGAGGGTGTCCCAAGCTTTGAGGCACGACTAAAAGCTCTGCTGAAGAAACTGTTTTTCAGAATCTGGACTTGAGAGGAGCTCTTCAAGCTAAGTGATCGTAATCCCTTTCCTAGCAGAAGGAATTCGGGGCTTTTTGAAAGGTGTTGCTTTGCCAAAAGTGAAACAGATACTTTTCCTTGGATCAGGAAGTAGAAATACAGCCCAAGTAGTATGCTGCATGCTTGCTGGTATTGACCAGTTCAGTATGTTTCAAGAGGTAATGTAGTAACCCTTGTCACAGCCACCTACTTTCTATCATCTTTATCAGCGAGTAGCTTTTATCTTCCTAATTCACCCCAGTGGCCCGTCTGCTGTGAAGCTGGTTAGATAATTATTCTTAATCAGTACTATGCAATATTAACGTAGTAACTTACCAGTCGTAGGGATCCCTCGTTTTTCTTTTTAGAACTTCCCCACTAGGATTTAGTGGTGGTATTCATAGAAATTAATGAAAAATGGGAGCAAAAGCCAATCCTTAATTCAAACCTGTACATGTATGTTATCACAGTAAAGTTTTACAAGGGGTTAGACAGGTTTTTCGTCATTCGAGGTGAAAACAATATCGATACATTTTCAAGTTCTCTGCAACAGGAAGAAAACTGGATGTAGGGAAAGCGATTCTGACTCTGCTCTGCTCATCTATTGTAATGTAATACGAAACTGATTACCTACTCTTCCTTTAAGTTCACATAACCTCTCAAATAAGCTAAAAGTTTTCATTTCTGAAATAAGGTGGTCAACACTGAAGTATGGTTTGCTTTTATTTTTTTTTTTTTTTTTTTTATTTTCTGTTAGAGAAGAAATGGTAAAACTGGTGTGAAAACAGAAAATGCTTCAACATTTGTAGCTGGCAAATGCAGTTCCAGTGGTTTGGTAGCAGCTTTAATTTTAGTGATTCTGACAGATGCCAGCAGTATTAACCAAGGCGGGATGCCTCAGTGATATGGTATAAATATCAAGTAAAACATGATATGTGCACAAAGTAAAGCTTCCTTTTAATTTTTTTGTATATCAAGAAACAAAAAGCTCAATTTCTTTTTAAGTAATTTATTATTTACGCTATTAACCAGGTTTTGGTTTTTTTTAACTTAAACAAGACTTTAAAATATAGCTTTGGAAAAAGAGCAGTTGTAAGCAACTGAAATCAAGTGAAGTATTTCAGTACTAAGTCAAATGCTGTTTTGTTTGCATTTTAAAGTACCAAAGTAGTTACTATTTGACACCATGTTCATTGATTTCTCACTGTCCTCTCCCTCCACCCCCAGAGAGATTTTAATCTGGTGTGTGTAGTGTTATGGAAAGTAAGTGGTTCATAACGCCAAGCTGTGATGAGTAACCATGGCTATTTCCCTAGCAAGTTATGTGATATAGTTACGCTCTGTGGAATGACGCATTTTATGAATCAAAGCTGGGAGCCTGAGCTGTGACTTGTATATGCGTGGGTTTTTGTGCTGTAGTGTTGTTCATGTGTTGTTTTGCCTACAGTTATGTGAATATAGATCTTGTTGTTCAACATGAGGCATTTCCCAGGGACTGGCCCCAACTATGCAGGGGTCTCACCTCTGCTCTTACTTTTTGGTGGGTTTTTTTTAAGCTTAATAATTTTATCCCAAGTATTGGATGTATGTGCAGATGGCTTCTATTTCTACATCTATATGCTTTTCATAATTTTGGCAATTTTCAGTGTTTTTTCCATATTCTTACATAGGTGGGAAAGAACTGCACTTCTTGAACTGTAATGGTACAGGTAGAGGCACAGCTTTTGGTTGTAGGCAAACTTGGACATGTACCTGATGTTAAGCTCATGCAAGGATTTTTTGATTGTTGTGGTTGCTTCAATGCTAGTGGTTTGTCTGGAAGAGGGTAACTTCTTGAATGTGTTCTAAATAACATATTAAAAAATCTAGTTTACAGATAAAGCAGGTTGTACTGTGGTCAAGTTGAAGATCAGCTAGCACATGCTGAAGTATAGCTTGCCTTTTCTGCATGTTGTTATTTCAGAATGTGTTAGTCCATGTTTATTATAGGAAAGAAAGGCATCTTTGAGCAACCTAGTGAGAGCAATTTGTCCTGCTTGCTTTCAGTCGTTGTTATAGGATGGGACAGTTTCTAGTTTTTGCACATACTTCTAGCTATATATATATATATATTAGTAAAGATTTATTAAAGCACCTTGGAAACTTGTTTAAAAAAATTCAGCTAAGGACCTAGCCTACAGTGTGGATTAACTCCATAGTTATGGTCTAGTTCAGACTTCTGTCATGTCCATGGCTTCTTGGTTTTTATTCCAGTATGTCAATGGATTTTGTTAATTATCAGAAGGCTTTAAGGAGGTAAAGTTCTTGAACTCTGACAGTTCACTCTTTCACATGGTGCATTACTGTTGCCTAACTGAATTTTAAATCTTGATTCTCTCAAATCATTTATCAATTGACGTAATTGTTTATTAGAACTCTCCTTCTGTTAACTTGAATTGATACGTCAAGCCCGGTTGCAATTTCAGTCTCTGTTCTGCCCATTGCCACCTCCAACTATGGCTTTCTCAGATGCCTAGTAAAAATAGTGTCAGATTTCACTTGATGGAGACTCATTGGTGAACTTTATTTTTGGGAAGAGCCACTCTCAGAATCATCTTGTACATTATTCAGGATTAGTTTGAAAAGAGATCATGTCTCTTGGGAATCTCTTTACAGAGAGATCCTATTTTGTTAAGGATCATAAACTTGTTTCACCTTCAAAACATGTTTCTTTAAATAGAATTTGTTTTGCGTGACATCTGAAAAAGCTGCTAAGAATTTAGTGATGTGTGAGTTTGAATATATAGTTAAGAACTTACTGTCCCTGTGTTTGATAAAATAATGTAAGAAAATAGTAGAACAACACAGTTAAGGTTAGTTGTTGAGGTATGCAGCGTTTGATGGCTGTTTGTTATGGTTTTGAAAGCTAGTAACGTAAATGCAGATTCCACCCTCCCCACCCCCCAATATATAATTGTGGGGAACAATTTTTGGGAAGGGATTAATAGTTTACATTTTACTCCAAAAGCAATAAGCAATTTGAGGTGTCTCTGAGAAAATTCACATTTGTAAATATTTGACAACCCTTTGTGAAGATACTTGTGACGCTGTACTTCGTGTGTATTAAATTAACAGTAGCTTTTAGTAAGACTGCATTCAGGTACTTTTTTATATTTGCAGCCACGTAGAGCTTCTTTTATTAAAAACTAGAAAACCTTCAGCAACTGATTCTTCTTGCTTTCAGATTTGTTTGGCTTTAGCAACACAGTTGTTCTTTGAAGTAGTTGCCAGAAAATTTCATAAGCTGAGGGAAAGTCTGTGGGACCGCGCCAGTCAGGGCGCACTACTGATGTGGCAGGAGACCAAAAATCCCTGACAGATTTCAGAACTCCCCAGCAATACTCTTGTAGTAAAGCAGCTGTATTAATTGTAGCTTTCCATTCATTACGTTCAGTGGATTTTGAATTTATTCTTCAGCTTTGGTTATATATGTTTCCTATTCATATTGAAAACGCACACCTGGAGAAAAAGATATCTATCTGAAGGAAGCTGGTGGTTTGGCACCTGGGAGATGATAAGGCTCCAGGATTAAAGGGAACATAGTGGTTTTTTGGCAACTAGGAAGTGATTCAGTGTTTAATAATGGGAAAGGTTGTGGTTTTTTTCTCTTAGGCTTTTTCTGAGCAGATATGACTTTATTGTTTTTCAGACAAATATTTAAACTTTTCATTCATTCTGTCCTGACGTGTGGTATCTTTGACTAAAGGTACCAAATAACTGATGGAGCATGTGAGCATGCTGTTACTATTCAATTAAGAAGCACTTAATTGACTAACAGCACGCTGCTTCTAGCCAGTGCACTGTATATATCAGGTAGTATCTCCATAGAATGAATAGGGAGCATCATACTTTTGTTGTAGCTGAATGCATATGCTTGCAACATCATACTTCACTCATACTGCTTCACTCAAGCACAAATAGAGTGCTTTGAACACTTTTTTCCCCATTTCCGTAGAGATTTAATTCCTTATCAATATATTACATAAGATAAAGGTGAATTTATGCACTTAATTTCTAACTTGGTAGGTAAAGATGGGAGATTCTGTTTTTTTTTCTTTTGTATCCAAGTGTTTCGCTGAGAATTCTAGGAAGAAGTTTGTGGCCTCTTTCCAAGGATTACTTGTTGTGTTACCCAAGTGTAGAGGAAAACCGCTGGAAGCCCTGCTCCAGGTTTTCACTGTGGCCTGGCTGCTGAAACACATTTCTGCCTCTCTCGGTGGGGGATTTTTGTTTGTTTGGTTTTTTTTTTTTCTTAATTATGAAATTCTTATGTTTTGATGTGGTGGAAGTACTACGCTTAACTCTGTGTTCTGTAATGTAAAATTAGTTATTTCTCCTTATCAATATGAACAGAGGATCACAGCTACAGAGTTGTTTAAAATCTGTGGTAAATTGGTAAACTGTTATGACATCTTAATTTATATTGAGCTGAGTATATTGGCTTCAGATCCTGAGACAGCGGTACATTTGGTTTTGCAGTAAGTGTCACTTATCTAACTATACTTGGTTTATAAAGAGATATATCTGACTTAGGAGCAATCTTAAGGTTTTGTGGCAAACAGCATGATTTAGTGGAATATGAAGCTGGGTATGTTCAGAATAGACCTAGTAATAAAGGTAACTTGTAACTAGAATAACTTGCTGTAATTTGTGTTGAATTTGTGGTTATGAAAACATTGATAAATAGCTGTAAAGGCACTGTGATGTTTTTATATAGGAAACCAAACTTACTCATAATGTGTTACCCATTTTCTCTAGATTGTGAAGGAGGACACTGACCCTTTATTAAAATGAGTTTTGATGGATAACATACTTTTACGTAGCATCTGGTGAAATTAGTTAATGCATCGAACTGCGGTCTTAACAAGTGAGCCTGTAGAATCTGATGTACTGGGGTCTAAAGTTAGCTCTGTCATCCGGTACTCTCAAGAGCAAGAGATTTTGTTACTATTATCAGTTACAAACTCTGTTACTTGTTAACCAGTGCGTGCTATGTTTTACTGGTTTGGCGTAGTGTCCTGTTGTGTGCTAGGGTCATCTGTGTTTGGTTTTTTTTCTAATTACCCAGGAAGTAAATCTTTCCTGGTGTAAGAGAACTTTTTTTTTTTTTAATTTAACCTTTAAAAAGGTTTAAAATTTCTGTTTTGGGTGTCAAAGCAAGCAGCCAAAGACAAATGCGAGATGTTTTAAGCTGGTATGAAGAAAATAAATCTGCATGTTGCTTAGTCTGCCAAGTGCCCGACACTAGTTTTTTTTTTATCACCTCACTTACCAAAGGCAGTTTGGTTTTTCTTTTGTTCCCTGTTTTTCCCTCTGCCTCCCATCCCCCAAACATCTGTAAACAGAAAACGTTAACTGAAAGGCCAAGCTTGGTTTACATCCCCTCCATTACTTAATTAAGTAAAATTACTTCTAAGCCCAAGGTAACATGCTTATGCTTATAACTTCCTCTACAAAAGTAGATTGTAGGCCAGATGTTACAGAAACTATGAACAAAGTGTTCCTGTAGGTTTCACCTCGATTGAGTGGATGGTGTCAGTCCTGTGCGTATTGATGGTCCTCAGCTGCCAGGTGCACATACCCAGAATTGTGTAATGGCCTTTCTTGTTAGAGATGGCTTGCATAGTTCATTGAAGCTCGTTTGCTTTTCTTTCTGGCAGTGAGGAGAAAAACTGGCTTTACCACCACTTGTTGTACGTTACAAGGCAAAGTTGAACTCTTAAGACAGGTAATAAAAAAGCCTGTTTTACTGGATTGAATAGACAGCAGCTTCAAGGTGATCAGCGAATGTGCCTCTTGCTAGCAGATAAGGTTAGACAGTGTGACAAGCCTAGCTTTATCCATCTCCTTCCTTTCCATCCATTAAGATCCCTTTTGGCAGTTGATGTGTGACAAATAAGGAAGGTGAAAGTTTCTGTGTCATCAGTACTTTTAACTTTGATGTCCCATCAGGTGACCTAAACCAACATTCAATCAAATGAACATTCAACTCCTGAGTCTGTTTTGTTGTCTAAAGGGCATACTGGTTGTCCCCACTCCAGTATTGTTGAAACTAACCAACAGAGTTACACACATTTTATATTAAAAAAAGAAAACCAGAGATGTCTTAAAGACATTAAACTGTGAACTATATAAAAAGGTTAGTGCCTGCCCTAAGGATAGGGCTTTGGTGTGAGGCTCAGCAGGTGCATCTATTGTTTTGCCCACAGGGTAATGAGTGAGCAGGTGCTTGACTTGGATTCCACCACTACCTGCATTGCCTCACTCTACATCCTCTAATGGTTGGGCAAGACAAGAGGGGACGGGTGGTAGGGAAGCATATGTGGGACTCAAAGTCCTGGGGTCTGGGAGCAGAAGAGAGGAGGAACTCAGGCTTGGAGAGGTGGCAGCCTAGGATCCTAAGGGTTGAGAGTAGTGCAGTGTACATGATTAGGGGCATCCTGGCATGCCTATGTGACTCAGTAGGACAGTGAACAGTGCTAGAGGTAGCCACCAAAAGAGATCACTGATATATTGCCAAAGTATTAACGAGTAAATAACTTGAGCAGTTACATATATTATAAACTGCAGTTAGTCAAAATAAATACTTTGCAGACATTAATGTCTAATGCCTGTTGATTCCTGCTGCCTTGCTGGTGTTTAGACATGACAGTTATCCAGTGTTGGATAATTTCTGCAGTAGAGATATTTCAGTCTTCATACTTAGACTATATTATTGGACAATGTGATACATAGGTTAGTGTGAAATTTGAAGATTAACTTGTTAGTGTACTAAACTACCTGTTTATGTCGTCTTTTATTTGTTTTTTTTGTGTTTTTTTTTTTTTTTTGGTGTTGCTTTGTTTGTCAGTTTGTACTGGTTGTTTTGGTGGTTTTTTTGTGGGGTGGGTTTTTTTTTTCCAATTAGATGCCTGGATATAAGGGAAAACACTTTTACCTTGATAACTATTAAACCCTGGAATAGGTTGCCTAGAGAAGTGGTGGAGTCTTCCTTGCTGGAAATATTCAAGGTTTGACCTGATGGGACCTTGGAAAATCTATTTTAAAGCCACGCTTTCAAGAACTGTTACACTGGATGACTTCTAGAGATCTCTGCCAACCTAGATTTTTCAATGATTCTGTGATCTAGGTCATATATATCCATGTTTGTCTAAAATATTTGTGATAGCTTAATGAAAATAACATTAATCTTGTTAAAAGAATAGGTTTATTTTTTTCTACTGAAAATAAATGTGGGAAATAAGTTAGTCCACCAATGCAAAACTTTACCACCATACAATAATACCCTTATTAAGGGAGTTGATGCTGCTGTTCTATATTAGAGAAACAGCTACAATACTGATATTTGGTTATTTTTATTTATATGAGAGCCCAGTCTTAAAATGAGGAAAAAGCTCTAAGTCAGGTTGCCTCCTATAGGATTTTGCTTAGTGTACACCATGTTGCTAGAGTAGCATTTAAAAATTTAGTTTCAGATATAATTAGAAAGCATTTGACTGGTAGTACCAAATACCTATTTTTTTATTTATTATTGGTTATATGTAAACGACGAATGCCTGAATGAAGATGATTTTATGGCTGAGTGTGTATATATATATATATAGACACATAATAAACATTGATATGTTATTTGTAGAACAAATTGAGCATGTAAATAGTGGAGATGTTGCAAGACACTCTGAGGTAGACAGGTCCTGGGGTTTGATTTACATCCTCCCCCCCCCGTTTTTTTCCAAAATGGCCAGCTGTAGTGGTTGTGCTTCCTGCAGCAAGTCTTTTTGGGTTTGTCACAGTAGAAATCATGGTAGAAATTATTCAAAAGTTGATGTACTCTTTTGACATTCCTGGTAAGAGCAGGTTAAATGGCCTTTCAAATTGTGACAATGAAATTTTGCTTTACCGGCTCAGGAAATAATCCTAAGATCTGTGTTAGCATGGTGATATCTGTGTATGAAATGCGTACAACACAACAGAAAACGTGAAAATTTATACCTGACTTTCAGAATTGAACTTCATTTGTTTCTTACTGGAGAAAACAAAATTGAGTAAGCTGCTTCATGGGAAAATATACCTAAACGTTCAAAAACTTTTGTGTTAACCTGTGACTGGCTTGCAGGAAAAAATAAAGTGTAGGGACTACTTGGCTTAGTTATGACTTAGGTTGAGTTTATTTAGCAGCTTTTGGATATTCGTTCAAATGCTTAACTTCCCAATCAAAGCTGTGTACATACATATGAGTTAACTTTATAAACCTGTTCTACAATAACTCTTCCTTCCTTACCTCTGAATTTGGCTGTTACTCTTAGGCTCTCTAATTTTTTTTTCTTCCCCCCCCCC
>VXBH01007063.1:536355-577341 GCA_013400035.1 Rynchops niger | reverse complement strand
TTTTTTTAAAGAAAGAATTATTCTACCATCTTATCTTTTTCAATGGTATTCTGTGGTTAACTGCACAATTTTCAGTGCTTTGTTACAGATCCCTCTTGGGACCTTTTGGGGCTGTAAGCTTTATCTCAGAGGAAGTCCTCTGTCATGCTTGAGGGAATATATTTTAAAAGTTTGTGGCAGAACATGGATTATAAAATACATGAAGCATGAATGTATAGAAAACAGTTCCAGGAAGTTGGAAGCTTTAAAGTCTGAAATAAAAGTCTGGCTGCAGAAAGATAATTCATAGTAATTCTAAAGAGTGTTTTTTGTTCATTAACACAATTTACAAGATGGGCTTTCTTCTGAAATCAGGATGTTTCTCCAACAGGAATGTTTTCTTGCAAAAAATAGGGGTTTGGGTTTTTTGTTGGTAGGTCTGTTTCTTTTTTTTTTTGCTGCCAGTGGTGAAACTTTTTCTTCCCAAGTTTGAATGGCACACAGTTCTATGTTGTGCTGAGAAGCAGACTGAGTAATGACCATCAATGGAAAACACTGGGTAACAGTGCAGAACTTTAATTTGGGTTTGTCTAGTATGAGATCAGGAGTTCTAATCAAAATCTAGCATGTAATCAAAAGTTACCTAATAACGTGTTTGAGTTTGTCAACCAAGTACCATTTGCAACAGAAAACTTCTGTCCTTGGTCTTGGTGGTAGTCGCTTGCCTGCTTCTGAGGTTTGTGAAAGCAATAAAAACTGTTTTAGCTAATGTGTGGACAATATTAGAAATATTTAACAGTAATGATGTGCATATATGCAGTTTTGGTTTTGATATTAGGAGTCCTCCTGATGTTGCATGTGTGTAAACTTGTGAAGACATCACTACTAATTGCTTTATTTTGTATCTGAATACTTCAATCAAATCTCAGGCAGCTGGGGATTCCAGCACTGTCAAACTTTTCACAATCTTATTGATTAAATGTGTAGGTGAGGTAGACATTCATTGAGAACACAAAATTATTGTAATGTGGGAACTTCACCAGTGCAGGCTTTGCATACTGCTGTGTTGGATGTTCTGAATTGGCTCCTCTTGCTCTGTATTTTCTATTTGCTTTTCATCCCCTTTTCAAGTAGCAGGTAGATTTCACAATCTTGATCCACCACGCAACTGTGCCCACTGAAGAAAACTTCAGTCATCTGTAAATTCAGGCTTTGTCTCAGGTCTTATAAGAATGTATCACTGGAATTCACGTGGAATTTCCATTTCCTTGAAAAGTGGAGTTAGTTTTCTGTGGCTGTGATTAAGGTGTTTGTTCTCCTTCTCCCCCCCATTGCAATGGATGGCAGTGACTGCTGCAGCAGCATCTGACATAGCACATTTAAGCTCTGTTCAGTTCTTGGGAGAAACTCTTTCCAGTCTGCTATGGAAGCTGATAGCATGGAAACAACAAACTCTTAAGTTGTACCTACAGCATGCTGCCTGCTCTTTCAAGTTTTTAAAAAGTATTCATTGGCAATTACTTTAGTCATGATTCATGTTCAGTTTGGAGAGAAGGGCAACCTGTTCACAAAATGCCCTTAATGGCATCAGAAATAGAATACAAACATTTAGATTCAGAGCCTTGTGTTCAATCTGCTACTCTGCTGTTCTCTCTTCAGACTGCTTCTTTCCTGCTCTTTAAAAAAACAGCTTGAACTTTTTTTTTTTTTTACTCTAAAAGGCGATGAAACACGAGGTACAATAACATCAGACCCATTTGAAATGTTTGGTAACTGTAGCTTTGACATGAAAAATGTAATGTGCTAATTGGAGGCAAAAAGAAAAGAGGTTTTTCGTTGGGCTGGTTAATATACAGGAAAAAAGTTACTTTGGACATGCAGATGATACAAGAGGAAAGGCCTGTTCTGGAAAGCTGGGGGTTTTTAACACACCTGTAGGAGGTATTATTACTTGCAAGCAGTGATTTTTTTGTTTGTTTGTTTGCAGGCCGTCATGCCGCATTAGCAAATGAAATGTTGTTCATGTAGATCAGTAGTCTTTTAACTTGTAGATGGTAACTTTGAACTGTTGTCCTCCATGAGAAAACAGCATGCCTCATATAGCGACCACAGGGACTTGATGCTTCTCTGACATTCTCAGCAAAATTTTGCCACTGTGACTTCTCAAAAGTGATTTTTTTTCTATGTATTTATTTTACACTAGAGGCGGTAGAGATTAGTATTGACATGCAAGTCATTTGAGTAATCCCTGTTTTACTTCAAGTTTTTTTTTTTTCTGTGTTTTTAAATCAGTAGAACAGGTATTTTCTAGACTGCTTGACTAGTATCATACTATGGATATATAGTAAAACAGCAGAAATTCCCCTGTAAAAGTATGTTTTGGATATATCTGTTTTAATCCTTAGAGAGCTCTTTTGGTTGGTTGTTTTTCTACATCCCTTCCTGAATCTGTAATGTGGGTGATTAAAATTCTGCTTAATTATCACACTTTACTTTCAGTAAAATTGACATGATGGTTCTCACCCGTCATACAATAGTTTCATGAAATACAGTTTATTGCCTGCTAATGGAATATGAAGTCTTTTTGTATTTAAATTTTGTTACAGTAATTAACTTGATACCTGAGGTTTCAGAATATTTTAATAGCATGTCTTTGTAAAATACAGTGGTGAATGCTTACTTATTTGGTTTTGAAAATTTTAGGGCATAAATTACTTATTATATATATACTAATGGCATTATTTGATTACCCAAATGCTGTAGGTGTGGACACAGCTTCATATTTGATTATTTGATTTTACAACATGGCAGGTAGATTTAAAAAAAAAAAAAAAAAAACCAAACTAAAAATTGCCTTCATGTACTTCAGTCTGTCCTGAACTATTTATGGGAAATGTTGGTAGTTGGGCACTGGAATGCTCAGCTTCCACTTTGACTCAGCTTTTCATGTTCTTAGCACTCTTCAGTGTTGTTAACATAAGACACTATCAAGCCGAGGAAGGTGAACTTTGACTTTCAATCTGAAGTTTCTAATTTGAGTTCATTCAATGTTGTTTGTAGCCCCAGAAGGGCACTACTGAGGAAATAATTTAGTGACAGCTCTTGCGTTTTTTTCGTGAGATGTTTTCTTTTGTGCCGTGATGCTGTTTAAAGCTGAGGCAGGCAATAGAGGAAGCCATAGAGTTCCTGAATTCTTCTATTGGCATGGTGCAGGAAATGGAGCAATGAGCTGTTATTGACCTGAACACACTGTCTTAAGGTGTTATTTCTATAAATGTTTTTTTAAAAAATAATCATCATAAAGATCTCTTACATGAGCAATAAAAACTACTGGAAAATACTGAAGTGTTACGAATGTGTCTTGCTCTCATCTGTATTTTATAGTACTTGAGCAGTGTAGTGAGCAGGTCTCTGCTATTACTGCAGTTGCTTTTTCCTCCCATTTGTTTTTCTTCTCTGACTCATTCTGCATGCAGTAGATGGTATCTCTGTTCTAGTGCTAATCCACTATCTGAGGTCTAACAGTAATGCTTCACGCAGTGTAAAATGACACATTGGATCCTACCATGGCTTAGCTGCGTGGTTTAATTCTATGCACTTGAAGTAGCATCAGTGAAGTTGGCACGACCAGATTCACACCCTTGAAGTCTGAAGGGTCATTCATACAATCTGGTTTGAACCTTTGCAAATGTGACCAAAGTATTTTCCTCAGAAGTTGGATTAAAGGATAAGAACCCGAGTACTGAAATCGATGGTCAGTATTGTTTTTCTACCAGTAAGCTCTTCTAGAATTCAATTAACTTTAGGTTATCTCATTTCAAGATTAAGTTTTCAGATAACCAGTCTTGCTGTTGCTGGGAGGCTGGGATAATTCTTTTTTTTTCCCCCACATGCAAAGACTATGACTATGTAAAGAATATGATTATTTTGGCCAAATAATCTCTATTAAGCTATAATAGCAGCCTGTCCCGCTTTATTGCCAGCCAGTCTGTGCCCTCTTCAGTCTTAACAGCAAGAACTGTTGGTATGCCTGAAACTGTGCACACTTTAAGACTTTTTGCAGGCAAAAATCTGTAGGATGCAGGTAATGTAAACTTTTCAAAAGGGGAGGGTGAAGAGGGAGAAGGATTTCAGAAAAGTTGAAGTAGAGTCTCTGTCTCTAAAACTTGTCTCCCAATGAATATACATAATAAGTATACAGAATAAACATTTGACACGAATATTCCTTTTTATAAGGATAATTAATTGGAGTTATTACTCTGCCACTGTAAGTTCAGTCTGCTTTCTAGAACTTAACCAATATTAATGTGTAATTAACATTCTGAAGAGAGTAAAGCCTTTTCTGTTACATGTATGCAGTATTTTGAGGGCACTGAGTCTGTCATTGAGTCCCTCTCTGCCATCCATCGAGAGACTGGATGGTCCCCAACAGAAGTGTTGTCCCCAGTGCAGCTGCAGAATTAAGAGTGGGTGGCTCACTCTGCTGCACAGCTTATCTGCACTAGGTATTTGCAGCTTCTTACAGTGCTTGCATTACCTTCAGTATGTTATTGGCTTAGTGGGATCTTAGGGACATGTCAATCAAGGTATAGTGTAGTGCTGGAACTAAAACTCGGGATTATTTCTTCTCCTCCCCAACTCCTTCAGTCCATCTTTGACATTCATGTGAAGTCTTGCTGAATCCAGAGTTCAAAATAGCTGTATTTCTCTTGAAAACACTTTGCAATACGAATTTACCAGAGATATGTTATAATGGGAAGCTAAATGAAGTGCAGGGAAGGCTTGCAAAGCACTTAACTCAGTCTTATCCGCTAATTAAGCACCTAACCTTTTGTAGCAGTGTGGGGATCTTTTTAATTTATTCAACTGCATGCATTGGATTTTCTTCTTAGAGGCAATGACTACTGAGCAGTGCATAGGTACTGGATTTCTAGACATAGAATGATCCAGTTTGTCTACTTACTTATTGGCTTTTGAAAGTAAAATAAAAAGTTAGGTTCCAATTTTGTGGAGGTTAGTAAAGGAAAGAGTATTCAAAATTACTTGTGGTTTGTTTTTTTGTTTTTCAATTGAGGCTTTTTTCCTTGTAACTACCTTCATTGAAACTAAAATGCTTTCAAGCATGTTCTAAATAAGCAAATAGAGATATCTTCATATATACAGTCTACCTGAAGGCTTATTTATGGACAAACTCCAGCATAAAGTGCTGGCAGATGAAGAAGAGGTGTCACTACACTTTACTATGGAAGAATTTATTTTCTTTACTCTTCTGTACTAGTTATGCTAAATATTGGGCTGCCAGTATGTACAAGAATATATGTTAATATAGGTATTTTCATGCCTATTTAAGGCATAACTTTAAAACGCCTGTGCTTATTTTTTTTTAGTTTTAAAATTTTTTACTTTTTTAATTTACTTTCTTTTTAATTGGACTTATTTTCTCTGAAGAATCTCTGCCTGTAACGTTGTTTTTCAGGAAAACTTAAGATGATAACTAGAATGACTGAAACCTCGTTCATGCAATTGAACTGGAAGCAAAGATAAGAAAGCTGAATCTTTAATTTTTTTAATTTTGCTTTTAATTTTGGGGTGAAAAACTCCTATTACAGTGATATTGCTGTTTGTCTTGAGTGATGATTGGAAAACTTGCAGCTACTGCTTTAGAGATTGTGTGTGTGTCTACACACACAAACTTTCAATGTGGATATTAACTCTTATTCTATGTCTAAGTAAGAAGATGCTGGAAGAAGTCTCTTATTCTTTGTATCTCAATTTGGAGGTATTTTTACAACATAAGCTGTAATGCTTAATCATTTAAGGCTTTCTTGCTTGTTCTATATTTACAATTTAATTAATTTTTTTCAAGTGATGCAAAGATTCATCATGGTGTGATACTTCTGGCTTCCAAACTTACTTCCTATATAATTTGTGATCAATATGTGAGGAGAAGTTTGTGGGAAATAACTATAGATAAGGAGCAAGTGATAACCTGCACGCATTGCTCAAAATGAAGTTTATTTTTTACTTTAGTTACTGCTTTAGTAAGGCCCTGTAATTTGTATGGAAACTCACAAATATTGTATTGTGGTTAAATACCTCATGAGATTCTCCTGCAAAATATTAGAGTTTAATTTTTATATTAATGGTGAGACATCTAGTTTCTCATTCAGAACGTAAAAAAGATTAAGCTTTTCTTCTGCAGAAGGTAAAAACAGAAGCTTGTTTTCATAGGTGTCAACTTAAACTTCACTCTTCTATTTGGAAAACTCTGTCTGGATAATTTAACCCTAATTAAGATGCACTGATGGTAGTTAAGGCTTTGAGGGGTGTAAATAATGTTTACGTATGTGGGAAGGATAATCAGAATATGGATTACTACAAAAATTTCAGGTTTACTAGGATTGGATTTTTTTCTGATTTTAACCAGCAGATAGGGAAAGCTGATGCACGCTGAAGAGCATTTGTATTGGTTGTCTTAGGGCCATACATTGATACAAAGACTACTTTAATTTCTGTTACCTCTTTTTCCCATTTATTTTATTTCATGTCATTTATATAAAGCAATAGGTAACCATAAAATGTAACTGTTACTGAAAGGACATACAGGACTTGGCCGTGTCTTTAATAGTACTGTTTTTTCATTCATTGTCGGGATGATTGCTCAGACAATGAGTGGGTTAGAAACACTATCCGTTCATAAATGACATTCCCAGAGATTCTGCAATATTTACGATTTTCAAGAGCCCAACATGGAACTATACATTTTCAGTCGCGGCTGTAAAGAAACTCTGAGAACTCTTACAGTGTTATTTTTTGTTCTGCTTGTCTGCAGTGTTATTGTTGGAGAAGGCATGCATAACCAAACTTGCCCAGCAATGTGTTTAAAGTACTTGGAAAACATTAACTTCTTTCTGTAGCTGTATCTGTTGCTCCTGTAAGCCTGTTGCATGGTTTAATTATAGGATAGAATTCCACATGTTTGTTTTATACCTTAGGGTGAAAATAACTGTGTTCTGGGGGTGGCTTTGTTTTTTAATTAAAAAAGAACTCTCAACTACCTGGATTCGAGGTGCTTATTTTAGGGAAAGGGGAATAATTATTAAACTGTTCACTTGTTGATAATGTTCAAATTTGTCTTACACTTTTTGTGTTGGTTTGTTTTGTGAATTAGCCTCCTGCCTGAGGCTGCAAAGCGGGAGCTGGTGTTTGCATGGAATGGCTGGTCTTGGTTGCTCAGGGCTGGAGGCTGATCCCTGGTGTTTAGAGCTGGCATCTGGTCTTGCCAGAGATCTCAGTGACCCTCCTCCTACCCCAAAACCAGTTGCCGTTGCAGGTTACTTCATGTCCTTCTATATGCCCCTTTATAATTGAACTGGGGGTTGATAGGCCATTTCAGTAATCTGAGTTTATTTAAAATAGAGCTTTAGACCCAGGTCACGTATGGAGGAAAAGTAGTAGAGCAGCTGCTAATAACTCAGCTGCTCACCTTTTGTTCTCCTTCCCTTGCCCTTTAGACTAGGGATTCTCCAAGCTGTTTCCTTACAGATTTACTGGGTGTACAGCATGTTAAGCTAGGACACGCAAAATGATTTAGTCTGGTGCCTTTGGCGTGACAACTGTCAAATGGCTCCTTCCTTTAGGAGTTTACTGTCTGCAGAGGAAAGCGTAAGGCCTTGTAGGTGGGACGTAGAGAGTCTGGCTTTCTCTGCTTGGGATCCTAGTTCGTGGTGGTGTCCTGGGGCTTGATTTGTCCATTTAAGCTCCAGTTGACTAATGGTTGTGGTCTCCAAACACTTAGCTGTTTATCCCGGCCTTGGCACAGTTTCCATGGTCAGCTGGCTCTGTAAAGGACAGCCTAAGCTTGGGCTCCTTGCACACTGTAAACACAAACTGTGAACTCCGACTATGCTACTGGTTTGATTTCACATAAAACTGTAAAAAACGAGGCTTTCCAAGTCTTTATTTGTGAACTCAATGAAAGTTGGTCGCACTAGCAGGTTTGAATTTCTTAGGATGAATTTCTGAGTTACTACTTCAATTGGGGCACCCAGCATATAACCTGAAGATACTGTGAAGAAATAGCATAAAAAACAACTTTAATCTAAAACTAAGCACCTCTCTGACTTTTATAATGAACAGCAGTAGAGAAGTACATGTTACTGTTAGTTCTTGGATAGTTTCTGTGGATGCTGGGAGACAAGTTCATGGCATAGAAAAGAGCAGGTCTGTCTTGCTGGAGGACGGCGGAAGCTCAGCAATAACAATGCATATTGTAGTCTCTTTCACAGCGTTCAAGATTCTCATTATTTTGTGAAAAACTTCAAAATGGAATTTCATCCTTGCTGCAGACAGCTTTAGGGTGAAATTCCTGTCATCTCTTGTGTCTATCTGATGGCATTCAATGGAGACCTGGGCTTGGGTTTGGAGAGTACAGTATGGTTTATTGGGTGCAATAGTTGTTGAATTTCATCTATAAATTTACACATAAGTGGAGAAGACATGTTAGAGGTTTAAGTTATGAAGAACATAGCGGACCGTAACCTGAAAATTAAACCTAGCCTACCATATCTACCTCAAGTGTGGGCTAGGTTATCCAGATGATATGCTAGGCTTTCTACAGAGTGGGACCTTGGTATGAAAAGCAGCTGTAATTACTTGTGCTGCTATGCACAGACAGTTAAATAAAAACTATCAATTTGTTTATTCAGGCTTATTTTTTCACTGTTATAAAAGAGTTTGGGTTTTTGGTTTTTTGGGTGGTTTTTTGTTGTTTTTTTTTCTGTATAGCAAGCATATATATGTATGTATAAATGTTATTGATATTGTTTTATTTGAAGTTTGAGCGAGTAGCAAGATCTAGCTATATTGTAACACTTGAATAAATAATGCTCTGCTGGAGAGTGATTAGGATTAAATATCAAAATTTCTGCAAGGTCTCCAAGCATGGCTCGACCTGCAGCACATGCTGCAATAGGAGTGCAGGGGCTGAGCACGATTCCCTTGCTTTCTCCAGGCAGATCAGGAGCTGAACCCTGGAGACTCCTGTCATTGTTGCTCTCTGCTGAAGCCCAGCTAAAGTAGAAGAGAAGTAGAACATACTTAGAAAAAGGAAATGGTAGAAGTGTAAGATAGAAGCAAGTGAAAAGTTCTTTTTTCTGACCTCTGAGGGGTGGAAAGGGGAGAGAAGTCCGTGCAGTATAATTCATGTAATCACCTAGCTTTTTGGTAAAAGGTGGACACAGCATGAAAAAATAGTTTAAAATGTAGCTGCTAGAAAGTTAGAGAATGTGAGATTGAAGGCTTTGTATACGGTTGTAATCTGTCTTCACCTTTTTGTATGTCCTTGATAATTAGATAACTGCATGTTATATTTAGCAATGACCATTCCTGAATAAGAAAGCCCATTTTCTGGATTAAAAAAAAAAAAACAAAAAAACAAAAACCAAACAAACAATATACTATGATTAACTGCAGACTGTATATCAAGAACAATTTCAAAGCAATAGGAGTGTATAGTAGTTTATATAGAAATACTGTTCAGAATTCACATAAAGATCACCTCTTCCTTTTTTCTGTCCTTAAAAAAACCAAAACAACAAAAAAAAAAAAACCAACCAAACAACAACACCAAAATTGGAAAAAAAAAAACCAAAAACCAAAAAACCCAAAGCAAACAAACCCCACACCTTTGGGAAGGAATAGGAAAATACTGCTTATCTCCTAGGAAACTATGCGATGTGCTGGCTATATAAATGAGTCTTGGCGATTTGCAGTTTTGATTTTTAGAAAATACGTAATAGCTGACCAAAAAAAAGTATGAGAGTGTATTTGTCGAATACTTTTGTGTGGCTGACTTCTGAGTTTTCTGTGAGAATGGAATTGTTTTAGCTGCTTCTAAGTATAGATTACACATCCTTACGTGAGGATGGATCACTGCACTGCTTTGTTGTCTTTAGTGCTTTATACAATTTTGCATCTCATAGCTCTTTATGCATTTCATATTTGCTTTTAAAATATAGAATTTTAAGTAATTTTATTCAAAATTGCTCAGTTTCTTTAGTTGCTTAAAAGAAAAGCCATCCTTTGTTTTAAAGCAGATAATCGATTAAGGGGAGATTGCAAAATAGTCCTGACATTGGTCCTGTCTAGCTTGGCCAGCAGTCTAGGAAACACTTGTATTATGCAAGTCTCTTTGTAGTTAGCCTCTAATAAGTGAGGTATGATTTGGTAATTGGTATGGTAATTAACCTGGAAAACTATCCTCGGCTCCGCTTGCCAACTGGCTTTATATGCTGTGATGTTAATTGGTAAACTGATCCAGTGAAGACAGGCTTGAAATGTTTACAGGCTTGACTGTATTTAATTCATCTCTTATTTCAGTGAATGGCTTTTTTCTGTGTGTGTGTGGGGGGTGTTGGGGTTTTTTGGGGGGTTTGGTTTTTTTTTTCATTTGTGAAAACCGGTTTTCAGAGTTTTGGTGTTCATGAAGACTTTTCCAAAAAGGAAAAAAAAAAAACAAAAGAGCTTTGCTTTTTGTTTTTTGTTGGGATATTCTTCTTGGATATAAATTTCTGGCTTCATGAATTTATGTATGCTAGGCTGTAAAATACTGACATGCTTTTAATGTTAATTCTGGTTGTCTTACATATGGTGTTTGTATATGTATTTCTGAAACAAAATGCTATTTGACAGAATGTGATCTGCATTAATTCAGGACTGGTTTTTGGTTGAGAGTAAGCGTAATTGTTTTATTGTAGTGAAACTTCTAGGATAAATATAGAAATAGGTACGAAATCTACAAGGCGGTGAGGGATTTACTACTTATGGATGATAAAAACTTTTCTTGACATTGTCTTTGTGCTTTATAGTGGGTATTTGTGTTTTTTACTGGTTTAAACTAAGGCAATGGCCCATGCCTAACCGAAGTATACTTTGCAGGGGTTACCTGTGATTCTTTTTAGGATGTTCACATTTAGAACATGGAAGCCCCTGTATGCATTTGTGTTCTGGTTTACAACGTGCTAATTTTACAGCTCGTTCTTTTCTATAAGAATCATTTGTTACTATAGGTATTTGGAGTGTAATGAGGTCTTTGTTGTGGGTTTCTCTGTAAAAGCGTAGATGAAACAGTGAATTATAAGCACTGCTATTAAACATAATTTTTGTTTTATAGGTTATTCAGCAATAGTTATGAACTCCCGTTTACGAGCCTTAGGTGGGAGGATAAATAACATACGAGCATCGGAACTACCAAAAGAGAAAACACGATCAGAGATAATCTGTAACGTCCACTTTTTGGATGGCTCAATACAAAGCTTCAAAGTCAACGTAAGTTTGGAAAACTACTTTTTTTTTTTTTTTTTTAATACATAGAAATTTGTTTGAAAGCTGAAGATCAAATGTGGGACCCTGAGGCATGGGATTTCCAAAAGGTGTTGAAGATGTAGCTTTGCCATTACAAATTGCCGAATTACTGGTTATGAAATGGATTTATAAAGTGCTATTTTAAGTCAACCAACTGATATGTCATAAAATCACGGCATGCAGATTGTATCTGTAAAAAGGTTCTTCTGAATGATATGAGAGATGTGAAGAAACAGATCTGGTGATTGTTATCAGCTATGAATAAGTAATTCATATTTGAAGGGGACTCCCAAATTTGGATGTGCTCCTCCTTTTCTCTGGTCAAAGGACTGGTAGTGCTAAAAGGATGAGGCCTTGTAAATTCCTGTAGTGTCAGTACTGAAGTGCAAAGATGTAAATAGTGAAGACATCATGGCTTAGGAGGACAGTTCTGTTCAGTCATTTGTACTTCAATGTAGTCGCTTTATCTGGGAGCAGGGAGGGAAAGGGGATTAAGGGAAGTTTGTACTCTACATTTCTACTGTATTTTATTCTGTAAATATTTTGTTTTATAACCTTCGCTACTGGTTAAAAGCATTAGTTAATTTTGAAAAGAAAACAAAGGAAATGCCTTCACTTCTCAGTCAGTTTTCAGTAGAATTATCTGACCATGCAGAAAAACTGTAGATGAGTTTAAGTATAATCACATGAAACGTGTATATGATACTTGTTTTATCCAGTTTACCCTGTTTGAGAAGAAGCATTTTGCTGAGGAAACTGTGTTGTTGGATATTGCAGATTATGTAATGCTTTCTTACAGGAGATTCAAAACTTCACCTGAAAATTGTATTTTTCAGAGTATTGTTACAGTTCTCTTTGCAGACTGATTTTATTTTTGAACTCTGTCTGTTGGATATTTATTGAAATATAAATTATTTGATAAGTGAACAGATGCTTTTTGTTCTAATATATATACAGAATTAGTCTCATTTTAGTGTATAAAAGGTATACTATATACGTATGTATATTTATATACATATATGTGTGTGTTTATATATATGAAATAGCTAACATTGGGGAGTGGAGTACAAGGAGAGTAGCTCTATAAGAGAAAGAGCAACACATTAGTATACAATTTCCATTGTTTGTCTCCAGCATGCCGTATAGGATTGCTGTCTGTCAATGAGCTAGCATAATTGCCCTTCCCCTGCCCCGCCCGACCCCTGCATAAGCATCTTTGAAAAATGAAGAATTTAAAACTCTTTTTAATTCCATGCATAGTAGTATATTCTTCCTTGTAAACAAGTGTTTACACAGCTTTAGGTTTAGCACTTGGCCTGAAGTCCGTCGCTGTAAGGGGTGAGCTTTGCTTCTTATTTCATCCTATAGGCAGTGAATGCAATATGATAAATGGGAACCATATAGAAACTCTGGACCCAGCTGATTTTTCTCCCTGCCTTCAGCGTACCCCCAGGGTATCCCTGCTGGTTACCTCCTTCATCCAAGAATCGGAAGGGTCTCCTTTACTGCAGCTGTAATACTGAACTGCCATAGGGGTAATGCAGGACCCATTGTGGCTTTATTAAAATGAAGCAGGGACGGTGGCTACCCCACTATGTTATGGGCTAATGCAAGGAAGAGGTTTACCAGAAGACTTATGTTCTTCGAGTACTGAGCTTTCATACCGGTACTGAGGGGGCCTGCACTTATCTGCCAGGATGGCCCTTCCTGATTATCTGACCTTGATGTCTGCCTGAGAACAGGCTTTGCTGTGCTCTGGTTGTGTCGCAAGGTCCAGTTCTTAAAAGGGTTTGAAACCAGCTGTGGAAAATTTGTATCCAAGTTTTGCTTACATTAACAGAAAAAAATCAGCTTTGTGAAGTTTGTGCCTGACTCTGTGTGTGTTTTTATTTTAATTGCCAACATCGTTCAGTTTTATGTCTGTGAGCAGAGTAACTCAGGTCTGTGGTCAGCCTGGGAATCAGCTAGGCACGTATTGCAGCAAAATAAGTTTTGCACTGAATGGATTTTCCCCACTAGTGAAGTTTTTCTGTGTTTATTTAGAGAAACTGTTTCTCATATCAACGCACTGATTTTGCTCCATACTTTATTAATTTCTGGATGCCAGGTCAATTGATAATTCTATATTTTTAAGAAATAAAATATGCATATCGCATGGCATGATTATCCATAAGACAAATTAACAGCAATGTATTTAATAATATAGTAGTATATTATTAAAATGAAGGTGCTTTGTGAAATGACTACACATAGATACATTGATAAAAAGACATAATATGTCTTGTGAATGTTGTAATATGTTTTCTAGTTTTTTTACTTTCTCAGTTCTTACTGTTATTGCTGATAATGGTTGAATTTTTCTCTCCTGTCTGAGTGTGGAGAATTGGAACTGAACAGGATCACCTCTTTTAAAACATAGGGTGTAGTGTTTTCTTTTGAAAAGAACTTCTGTGCATCAGTGAAAAATTAGTTGGGAAGTTTTCAAGGTTGTATTTTTCTGGGCTAGTGATACCTCGTGACTTATGAGAGCTCTACATTTGGATATATGTTACACTTTGAACTAATATTAGGCCAATATTCATGTATACATAAGGATGCTTTACGTTCATAGACAGGATTATACTTGGCTAACACAAATAGTGGAAAGTGAGTGGGGAAAAACAGATTACTCAAAGCTTGGCCTTCATCCATTTAATAGCATAAGTGGAATTGAAGACTCTTTCCGTTCTAATTACAACTGACTGAAAAATGCTGAGTATTGCTTTATCATGTAGCAGCTATCTGAACGCAGAATTCTCACTGCAGGAGGATTTCTTTCTTTCAAAGGCATAGGGGGATTATATAGAAAAATAACATCAAAGAAAAGAAACATAAGGGTAAGAAAAAACTTGAGAGAAATTTGCTTTAAGTAAATAGATATTCCTAAATTGTCGTTTCCGATACTTTGTTGTCAGTGCACAGATGCTCAAGACTAGTAAATTTGAGGTGGATTTAAATTTAATACAAAGATGATAGATTAAATAGTCTAAATTTACAACCTGTTGACACACTGAAAAGAACAACTTACGTATTTTTAAATTTTGAACTAGTACTAAGTGACATCTTTATAATGATGGTAGAACATTCATGGTATCTCCAAATATTTTAGAGAACACGGAGTATAGGGATGTGACTTTCATTCTGTAGCAACAGGATCTTTATAGAGACCACACAGCTGATTTTCATGAAACTTAGCAAACTGCATGTCCTTATGAAACTTAGTTATATCTATGGGTCTCTATTGTTCTGCTTGATGGTACATTTTTTTTCCCAGTGGTTGCATCTGTAGCAATGTGAATGAAAACTAAATATCCTAAAACTGGGCAAAGGAAGAAGGAAGGTCGATTTTGCTTATGGAAATAACCTGAGGTACTTTCTATCTATTGAGAAACCTGAAGATAGCTGTATAATTTGATTTCTGCAAATTTGTTCTTATTAAGCACTATCCCAAAGAATACCAGTAGGCTGACAAAGTGTAAATACTGATGTAATTTAAAGAGATCATTGCCATTTTTCTCCTAGATTTTTGACTTTGGCAGGGTAGTGAAGTGATAGCCTTTTTTTGCTCACTCTTTTTATTTAAAGGGGTTTATACTGCAGTTTTGGTGAATCTGAATTTTGTATTGATGGTATCACAAAGAGTTAATCAGTATAACTTGCAGTGTGTGCTGTTCTTACATTATCGCTATCAAGGAAGTTCACATGGGAGTATAGACAGACACATTCCACTACATTGCTTACAGTCCAAACAGAAATGTATGTTAACTAGGCAATGCTGAAATTGCCTTTCTCATCTTTCCCCCATTAAGTGTTTCAGTATTTAGATGGAACGTGTCTGAATTACAGGCAAACAACAGGAGGAGCACATAAGCTAGGAGTAGGAAATGTTCTTTCAAAAACACATTTGACTTGACTGCACTTTGTACCAACTCTTGCACTTGACTTGAATTATATCCAGGGTTTTTTTGAACCTTCACAATAAATTTCAAGTGTTTGAATTTTGTGATAAGGTTAGTTCAGTTCTGTCTCTGATGTTACCTCTGTTCTAAGGCTATAAGGTCCTACATTTTGGTCACAACAACCCCAAGCAACGCTACAGGCTTGGGGAAGAGTGGCTGGAAAGCTGCCCGGCAGAAAAGGACCTGGGGGTGCTGGTGGACGGCCAGCTTAACATGAGCCAGCAGTGTGCCCAGGTGGCCAAGAAGGCCAACAGCATTCTGGTTTGTATCAGGAGTAGCGTGGCCAGCAGGAGCAGGGGAGTGATGGTGCCTCTGTACTGGGCACTGGTGAGGCCTCACCTCGAGTGCTGTGTTCAGTTCTGGGCCCCTCTGTGCAAGAGGGACATTGAAGTGCTGGAGCGTGTCCAGAGGAGAGCTACCAGGCTGGTGAGGGGTCTGAAGACCAGGTCATATGAGGAGAGGCTGAGGGAACTGGGCATGTTTAGCTTGAAGAAGAGGAGGCTGAGGGGAGACCTTATCACCCTCTACAACTACCTGAAAGGAGGTTGGAGAGAGGTGGGTGTTGGCCTCTTCTCCCACGTGAATAATGACAGGACCAGAGGAAATAGTCTGAAGTTGCGGCAGGGGAGGTTTAGGTTAGATCTTAGGAGGAATTACTTTACTGCAAGAGTGGTCAGGCACTGGAACAGCCTGCCCAGGGAGGTGGTTGAGTCACCATCCCTAGAGGCGTTTAAGAAACCTCTGGATGTGGCACTTCAGGGCATGCTCTAGTGGCAGAGATTGTAGGTCGTTTGGTTGGACGTGATGATCTTGAAGGTCCTTTCCAACCATTAAGATTCTATGATTCTATAATGCATAAGCTTTCCACGTGGGGAAAATGTTAGTGGTGATTCTAATATATACAGAATGTGCTCACATACTGTGTTTTGGTGTGTTTAATAGGTGTATATTGTGCAATAACGCCAAATTATTTGTAACTTTTGGTATAAACAAATAGGACTTTTCCATTATTGGTCTACTTTGACTCATCTACCAGGAATGACCACTTCGGAAGTATGCCTCTCAATTTCTAGTAAATTGACTTTTGTGAAGGAATAAAACTTAGTGTCAGATCGCTTCTGTATTGCATTGTCTTTCTGAGTTGATGCTTCTGTCTTAGTACCTGTGATTCTTGCTTTTAGACTGGTTGGCTTTTAGTAATCAGGTCTCTTTCTAGAAATGATTAGGCTGTAATAATGAGAAAAGCTGCACAACTTGAAATTCAAATCATAAAGAAAGTTTTTCCTTTCCCACCATCTCAGTTAAGCTGCTTCTTCCAATATTTGAGAAGGAAAGTGATTGCTACAATTAATACCAACAATTACTATTGATATGTTTAAAATAATGGGCAGAGATACAAGTCTGAAAGGTTCTTCTTGATTGTGGGTGCAAGTTTTATAATTTAAAACCGCTTGTAGTAAAATGCAAGGTTGCGGAATTGTTGGATCTTTGTCACTAAGTTTTCCTGCTGAATATTGTTTGATAATACAAAACCGTTTGCTAATCTGACTCCCTGCATGTTGAAAGAACTGCTGTATGAAGTTTCAGATTGGCAACAAATATTTAGTTTTGTATTGAGGCGGATCAGTATACTCTGACTGGGGAATAGTAAGACAGTATGAAATTTGATGATGCCTTTGAGGACAGTGAGAAAGTGATCTGACCTATAGCAGGCTTGTTAGTGTTAGCCCTTCGTGGGGCCTGACTTGGTAATAAATGCCAAAGGAAAGAATTAGTGGAGGAGAGATTTTTCCAAAGTTAGAACTGGAATGACTAAACTCACGTACGTGTTTGTTTTAAATCATTTTTGAGGCAGAGGAAATGCAGTGGGTCAAAACTCTGTGGGCTTTGATAAATATTTTGTGTGACCTTTATATAGGAAAATACTCTGCTGGAGTGTATGGAATCTAGAAGAGTTATGGGATGGGCAGGGAGCTGGCTCAAGAAGTGGCAGTAGAACTGAAAAGGAGATGTAAAACAGTGCAAGGACATTATTAAAGTTCTTGACTGTCAAATTTCATTAACATGTTGCTAATGACTCTTTTTCAGTAGATCAAAAATGTAAGGTTTGAGGCATTATTAACAATAAAAGAGATACAGGAATATGAGGTAGCAGATAGGTTATCTTGAACAAGGAGCAATTGCAGTGAGGGAAATCAGTAATGTAAACTAACAGCTTTCATAAGATGAGGTAATGTTTTTTTTAAGCTCAATTTTCAGTTGCAAACAATAGAGGAGGAGAACGCTGGTATTTTGCAGGCTGAGCTGCTCATGTGTTATCGTTCTTAAAAAGGTGAGCACTATTATACACGAGGCAGGAGTCTTCAGCCAAAGTCAAGGAAGTATCAACAGTGTTAGTCTTGGCATCGAAGCCACCCTCCAGCAAATGTCACATGTGGATCCTGGCTACTCACAGACAAAAGAGTGAAGTTCTAGTCAGGCAGACATAGAAAGCGCAATTAGGATGCTCTGCAAAAGTCTGGACCTAAGGAAAGAAGAGACTGTTCTGTTTATTCTAGCTAAACAACATCTTGCATGCTCTGAATAAGAGCATCAGGTGAGTAAATCAGTTCCAGGAAGAGAAAGGGACAGAGTTAGCAGAAACGCAAATAAATTGTCTGTGTGTAAAATTAGTGTGGAAATTAAAAGAAAGTGTTGCACTTCGTTCAAGTTCATAGGCACATTGGGATCAAAGGCCCCAGCCTGTTTGGTGGTGGATGACTATTACAGACTAAATTAGGAAAGGATGACCTCAAACAGCACATGAAGGGCAATGAGTATTGTGTCTGAAGTGAGACTGAATTTGCAAAAGCTTAGGTGGTGCTTAACTGTGAGGTTATCATTGCCAGAAAGCGGGGACAAAGCTCTTGCAGAGGAGAGGGACAGGGAGATGTGCTATATATTGCACTGTCCTCTTAAATTGTCAACTTTGTACCACTTACCTTGTAGACGTTAACAAACTGAAAAGGATTACTTGTGTATTTTCTCCTCCACTCTGAAGAATTGAGTCCTCGCTTATGTTTATGCAGTTCTTAGGACAGTGGGTCTTGATCACTCCAGCTTCTAGGCAGTACTTGATATTAAAATAATGAAGGGGTTTCTTTCTCTTCAAAATCGCGTAGCTTACCAGAAATTAAACTTCACTAATCTAAATTCCCTAAACATAGCAGGAAACTTTTGTGGTGCAGGCAGAATGTAATAGGTGTTAGTTATGACTGCTTAAAATATTAATTTTTGGCTATCCGACGTAAGGTGAAATATGTTTTAAGGCAGATTTAAATGGAAGTGAATGGTCCGTGGTTATGCGTTGGCTGATGCAAAGCTTTTAACAGTTCAGAGTAAGGATTGGTAGATGTCACGAAGATTAAATAAATGGAAAC
The DNA here is from genome assembly GCA_013400035.1 of Rynchops niger. NCBI lineage: Eukaryota > Metazoa > Chordata > Aves > Charadriiformes > Laridae > Rynchops > Rynchops niger. The sequence goes on along the minus strand of VXBH01007063.1, from coordinate 558,581 downwards.
TTTTCAGGGTGCAAACAAGCAAACCTCTTGGAAATATTTCTTTTTAGTAGAAAAAACTTTAATATTCTGGAGACTATCTTAAAAACTCGTGTCACTGTAACAGAATAGGCTAGTGGGGAAGTGCATAATTTTTTTGTCTCATTGTAGAAAGGCTAGAGCTTTATTACAAGAAGCAGTTACGACATTCTTAATGGTTAACAAGATTAAGAAGAACTTGGTTCTAATTCCCAGCTTAGCTGGGCAGGGTTCATGTTGTTTTGCCCATTTCCTATGGTGGAGGGGAGTGAAAAATTGTAGTATGAGAGTACACTGTGGCTTTGGACTATTGGAATGGATGTCAAAATTCGAAAGCTGTGATGTGAGGTGCTTAGCCTGCCCTGCTTTACACCTAGATCTCAAAACTGTTTATGTGCAAAATAGGTTGAAGATTGTGCAGATTTGTTTTTAGATGTATAGGCCAAAAAATAATTCAGGTGTTTCTTAAAACAAAGCCGAAGCTGAGTAACTATAAATTTTCTTGAGGAAAAACAACAAAAACTTTCATCTTCAGGAGTTTTAACAACTGAAGAAGACTTTAACAATTTAAAATTACATTCTGTACTTAGCTTAGATTTATGGAGTGGTGTTTGGTCTACACGCTGTGGTGGAAACTTTGTGCTTTTAATACTGGAGAGCAAGAACTGGAGCCATGAAAACTAGTGTTGGAAATTGCTTTTGATAGGAAATGTGGCGAGGAGGAAGAGAAGGAAGTAGTAGTTATATAGGTGGAGGAGCAGCCGAGTTTAGGGTTGGGAGACCCATGGGAACACTGCAAAGAGAGAATCGTGACTGCTGAGCAAGAATATTCTATCAAGGAGCTTGCTTGTCTTTATAGGGAAGCGGTGAGAAGGCTGAGAAATTCATGTGTGCTGGTGGAGAGGGGATATGCAATTGTAAGAGAGTGGGGAGAGAGAAGGTGAAGGAAGTCATTGGAATTGGGCTGCAGGACCAGAAGCATGAAAAATGGGAAGTGAATTAGGAGATAATGCTGTTGCAAAGAAAGGAGCCTGAAGGGAGTCAGAAGTGTTGAAATTCAGAGAGGAAAATTAGCAGAAGAATCCTACCCTCTTTGGTCTTCTCCTGCCCCATTTGTAATGAAGCCTGAGATGCCTGAACACATTCGTTCAATAAAGTGTATGTCTCATCCCCTGTAATTACTGCTTTTGGTCACAGTATAACTTCAGTTGCTCATTTAGCTTGTGTAAGTATGCACCACAGATGTGCAATTATGCTTCTGCATTGTGCAGGTGTCGTGATGTCACTTGAAAGCATTTTAACATTCTGCTTATAGAAACACAACCCTGGGGAAACGAATGTGGTATGTATAGTAAGATAGTGCCAAAGATGGACGTATTTGCACCAGGAAGTGCCCATTATTTCAGAGGGTTAAGGTGCCATCTGCTGTTTTCATAGGGTCTTCTTGTGTACACATACAGATAATCTCTGATAGCAAAGAGCAGAGCCAGCCTCAGTGATGGTGCTGGGCAGAAGTGCCTGACACACATGGCTGTGTGTGACAAGGAACACTTGGTCATGTGGTCCTCTTCCTGTTGCTGAGATTTTGGTTTCAAAGCTGTATCTAGGTCTACACTACTTCAGAAAACAATTGAGGTAGATCGGTGCTGTCGTTTAAATATTGCGAGGAACAGTAGCCTGTTCGAAAGGAGAGGAGTAGGAACGTGCAACGGGGGTAGACGGAGGGGACAGAGCTGCTGCTTTTGATGGCCATGCAGATGTACAGGCCTGAGCGGACTCGCATTTATTGTGAGACCTCAGCTGTTTGTGCAAGTTAAACAAGATGGGAGACTGTTGGAGGGGAAAGGGTAGTGTCATACACAAGACAGTTGAGTGTTCCCTACGTTGTTTTCTTCATATGTGGCTTTGCTCCAAAAAAAGGGCACAGCTTTTCACAAGAGGACAATAGTTGGCTGTTACCTTACCTTGCATTTGGAGCCTGATGTAGAAACACTTGAGCATTCAAATCACAAATGAGCTACTAAGAGTTCTGCTCTAGCAGTAGGAAGTGTTGGATAATATTCCGTCCCCCAAAATAAGGTAGTCAGGTGGATATCTTTTGCTTGAATCTTTGTTCTTCTTTTCCTATTTTTTAAATAGGAAAAATGCTTTTATGAGATAATGGAAGACTATGGAATATGTTACTACTTAAAGCACTCAATTACAACAGTGTGGTAGCCTGGTTTTTTGATTTTTTTTCTTTTTTAAAAAAAGGATAAATCTGTCTGATGAACAGGACTTAGTGTTGTATAATAAACAAAGTCTAGACAAAGGGAATTTCATAAAATACTGTGTTCCTGGCATAAGTGAGCTCTCTGATGCAATGAGTAAGACTGGGGCCATCCACAAAAATGTGGTTACTATCATGAGTCCTTTGTTTCAAGAGATTTTTTAAGAAATTAAGAAATCTGTTTAAGAGATCAAAACTTAATTAAATCAGAACTTAATTTTCGAGAAATTTGTTTCAGAACAAAGTGTTTGTCTTTTGCAGTCTAAATAATTTTCCTTTGGTAAATTTTTCTTTTTTTGCATGCGTACAATTTATTTCTGCTTTTAAGAGTGAGATTTGGAAGACCGTGTGAAAAGTTAGTTTGCTATAATAGACAAGATACAAGCAAACCTGCTTGATTTTTGTTCTGTCCAGCAATTTAGCATAGAAAAAGCTAGTCCTAAAGTGTCATACAGCTTTGCAAGCTATTTATTATGTATTAGCATATTTATATTTAGGACTGCAGTGTTGTTGCGGGGTTTTTGTTTGTTTCTTTTTGTGGTTGGGCTTTTTTAATAGACTTGGTTCACAGTCTTCTTTGGCAGAAGTTGGTTAATCTTCTCTCCACAATGCCGTGGCACGGAGATACTTGTTTGGTTTGGGGAAAATAATACATGCTTATGCTTCTGGGTCTCCGCTGCCTGTGTAATTCCCCAGTTACACCAGTTCTGTGATACCTGTCTTGAGGGACGTCTAGGTAAAATTGGGGTGGCTGAACAGCAGCTGAGTGTGTGGAGGCTGAGGGGCAGGTGGGAATTCAGGCTGAAATACGGGACCTTCTGGCTGGAGCACAGCATCCTTCTACTTTTTTCCTCTCATCCTTCTGTATACTGACTTTGCCTTTTGACAGCTGATGTGGAAACAGACCGGCTGCTTTGGTGGTGACAGCAGGGGCCAGAGCAGCCCCGTGTGGCTGTAAGCCATCCTTGCAGCCTACAGCTCCGGAGAACGGCATTGCTGCCAAAGGCTGTGCTCTAGGGAGAGGTGGTCTGCTTAAAATTAAACTGCTGGACCCACCTCAGGGGCCTGAGTTCATGTCAATTCATATTACAATATTTCACATGCCTAAAGTATTTTGGAAAGAAGCCTCTTTAAAAACAAAATAAGAGTCTTTTATCAGAATAAACTTCTTATTGCTGAGAAACTTTGAACCAATGAATGTTTTTATTCACGAGATACTTTTTTAAAAAAATATTATTTCAATTAATTGTATCTTAAAATGTGTAAGTTTCGCAGAGTTTCACTTCTAAAGTTTTCTTGTTTTCAGAAACAAGACACTGGACAGATTTTGTTGGATATGACCTATAACCAGTTGGGTGTGACAGAGAAGGAATATTTTGGTTTACAGCAAAATGAAACTTCAGTAGATTCACCTGTAAGTATCATAAATAATAAATGTGTGTGCATGTATATATGTGTTCACATGTATACACATGCATACACATGTATGTATACACACATATACATGCACACACATGCACATAAATAAACAGTATTTATTTGTAAATATTTTTAATCCATCTAATAGTTTTTCATTTCACAGCGATGGCTTGAACCAAACAAACCTATTAGAAAACAGTTAAAAGGTAAGACTTGTTTTTAATATCTTGATTGTAACTGTGTAGTTCTGCTTTTCTGTATTCTTACGACTAGAATAAATACAGTTCTTGTAAATTAGTGCATCCAGATAGTAGATTTTCTTAAAGAGCAAGACTTATCTCTGCCAGTCCTTTCAGCAGAGCTTCCTACATCTCTTACTGCTACCTGGGTGCTAATAAGACCTGATAGGTCACTAACTTTGCTGTAATAGCATCCAAACCTGACTTCTGAACAGTGTTGGACATCATGGCTGTGAAAGCAGTAGTCATATCATGGTGACACTAAATCCCCCCCTGATAGGGAAGATAAGGAAAGACGGGTTTGATCAAGGGAAGTGGAGAATATTTCATATATAGGTTCTGGAAATTTCTTAAGTTAATAAATAAAAAAAATTATACTTGTTTTTATTAAAAAACAACCAAACAAAAAATGAACATGATGCACTTCCAAATGCACGTGTTGTTCTAGTATGTCTTATTTATAAACAGCTTTGGGTAACACAGAATGCTTACCAAGAATGAGAAGCCGGCCAGCATGACCCTGCCAGATAGCAGCTTAGGAGGGCTGAATGACACTGTCCCAGTTTGTGCTGTAAAAGCTGAGCTATTTTTCAGCTCTCTTATTTCTACCATATGCTGTAGATTGTGTATGAATTGTAATAAAAATACATGAAGTTAACATGGTGAACTTCTGTTAATTTCTTCTATTTATATGTAAGATAGAATTGAGTATTATCCCAATTGAGACAATTCAAATACATTTGTTGCTTTTTTCTCTTCTAATACCTATGAGGCAAAGATAACTAAATAATACTTTTTATGTAACGTAGCATATACAAAGTACTTTAAATTAAAGCATCACGACATTTGAGAGTATTTTCTTCTTATAGTTGGGGGATCAGGAGAGACTTCTCATGGGTTCTTCTAGTTTCATGAGAAAAACGTATGAGATTTCTATGTGGTTGTTCATGTAATTTTTCTATAAATATGGAAATAAAAACCTTGTGGTCTTTCTTTTTTAAACAACAACAAAAAATTTATTTGCTCTTCTAAAATATTGTAGGAGGTTTTCCCTGCACCCTTCGTTTTCGTGTAAGGTTTTTTATACCTGATCCCAACACACTTCAGCAAGAACAAACCAGGTAACTTCTGTTTGATGTTTGCTTCCATGAACCAAGAATGTGTAAAGCCCTCCTTTTCCATCTCCACAGCTTGCCAAACTATGCTTTATTAGGTAGAAAACTATTTGTTTTAAATGTATTTGGAATGGACAGCTTGATGCGATGCTTATAGTGGATGGTTTCTGCTATACACAGCCTACAACTCCAAAATACAGCCAGAGTAATAGCTGGTACAAAGATGGCAGTTGGTTTATTTGCATCTTGAATTCCTTTGGGGTTTTGGTTTGGTTTTTTTGAGCCCTTCATTGCTTGAAGTACCTGCCTATTGCGTTTATTCTCCTTTTCTTTTCTGATCCCTTAATAAGATGCAATGATTAAAAAATAGGAAAGTTCAGTGATTAGCTGTCTGCATTCCCTAAGTCTATGTTAGAAGTTTTGTATCAACACTGAGTCAATTTGGAACATGTGCAGTAGATTTAATGCTGAGGGCCTGGGAGGGTGGGGTTTATTTTGTTTTGGGAGGAACAGATAACAGTTCTTGTTTTCTAGTTTGCCCATCACTTGTAACATTCAAAGATCTATAATGCTTCAGCTTATAGTAGACCTTTAATTTCTTTTAATCAATCTCCGAGTTGTTAGGGTGGTAGGGTACATGAATTATAAGCACTTTTCAATTAACTTGTCACAAGGCTTTAATTGAATACTTGTTTTGTTTAGTGCACATGATTTGGAATTTAGAAATCACCCATTAATCTGGCATTTTTGTAACATTTTCATTGTTTGTCAATTTCAGTGACTTGCGAATATAAATAATACAGCATGTTAAATGATATTTCTTGTAAAAAATAAAAAAATAAAAAAACAACAAACAACTTAGCTATTGACCTGTTTTGGTACTTGCTAATCATGCAGTTGTAAGCTGTTCTTCAGTTTTAAACTGAAATTATTCAAAGGCCTGCTCTTTATGGTTCTTCACATCCCAATTCTCCAGTATCACTATAAAGTAACATTTTCTACTAAAAAACCTAATAGGAGCAAGACTGAACTGCCCTTGGAGAATTGTTTAAGAGCTTTTTGTCAGCATATGCTACTTGAAATGTCTCATCCTCCACTGAGTAGTTTCAAGATAGACTATCACAGTTCTGGGTTGGGTGTTTTGGGATTGTCTTTTGGTTTGTTTGTTTTTTTTTTATTTATTTTTGAAGTTACATCCAAGATGAATATTCCTGGGAGAAAGAGAGCCCAGTTCTGTAATGGTTTAGTTTTTATAGCGTTCGTTGTGGCATTAATGCTGTGGTCCTGGAGTTGTAGTATAGACAGCCACAGGGCTTTAAACTTGTTGTGAGAGTGAACAGGTGTATGATGGTATCTTTGTAAATGCCACTAAGCTTTATTCATCTGTTTGTATACGTTGTCAGGAAATATAATGAAATAAACGAATGCATGTAACCATTTAAACCATACCTTTAAAATGTGAAAATAAATGCATGCTTGTTTGTTTTCCAAAAAAATCTTTTCTAGGCACTTATTCTTCCTGCAATTGAAGACTGATATTGTGGAAGGAAGGTAATAAGAAGAATCTTCAATTTCTCTATAAGTCTTTCTAAAATAAAATTTTGGAAAAAAAAAAAACAAAAACAAAACAAAACAAAAAAAAACCAAACAAAAAAAAACCCCAAAAAACCAAAAAAGCCTTTTTCTGAGGGTATCATTGCTATAAAAATGTACCTTGAGAAATATTGCTTTCAAAGAAAATCAAATTGCTAGGAAATGTTACAAATTTTCACAAAGCTCAGTTATTAAGAACAGTTTACAAGTCTGTTGCGAATGAGCTGTAGGAGATGCTGTGTGTCTACAGGTACAATGTCAACCTGAGAGATCCTTATGCAAGGCATGGTGTGCCAGGCATGGTATTCCAAATGTGAGGACCCACTGCCTCGTGTGGTAATTAGGAGAGAGTAGCAAAGGGCAGTTCATGCTATTGTTTCTCATGATTTCAGGGTTATATTCACCATATGGTGGGCATATACCCAGTGGTTCCTTTGCATGTGTTTGTACATTTTTTCAAAACAAGGAAAAAGATGGTCCAAGTATTTGCTGCCAAATATAAATTGCCTTTAGGTGTTGGCTTTTGTTTTTTATGGAGTTAGTTTTGGTCATGAGATCAGAGCTGTCTTTGTGCTTGGCATTTGGCTAATTTTAGTGTTTTTGTCTAGTTTTAAATACACCAGACTGCAGCTATTAAAATAATGTCCAGAGCCTCATAAAAATCCCTTCTCCTTTTGCTTTCCAGAATAAGCACCCAGGGAGAATACAGGCATGTCCTTCTAGGATTAGTTAACTTCCATTCACTTAAGAAGCTGTTACATAGCATCTAGCTTTTAATGTCCAGTCCTACTGTGCTTTGACAAATCAAATTATCAAAAAAAAATTGGATATTCTTTTAAGATAAAGGAGTCTTCATGTGCTGAACTAATTGTAGAGACATTGTTAACAATACACTCATACTGTCTTTTCTAAATAAAAATTTTTCCCTTCTTTCCAGGTTGTCATGCCCCATTAATTCTGCTGTTGTCCTGGCATCATATGCAGTACAATGTAAGTAATAACCAGTTGTTATTTTGTTAAATAATGTATTTGACTGACTACCTGACTACCTGCTCTCCTGTTTGACACTGAAAAACAAGGGAAGATTTCTTTCCTTACCTATTTGTGCAGAATATTCAAAATGTTACAGGTGATGCTCTGTAAAGAAGGCACAGGTTATTAAAGCAGCCTTCAAACAGTCTAAATAGAAAAAAAAGTGTAATTGTTAGGTCTGTCAAAAAATAAGGAAATTGATACAAGAATAATAGTGTTCATATTTATGTGTGCTTGTACTGCTGTCAAAAAAGGCAGGTTTTCATTGTCATTGAAAACAAAATAATGAAACTTACTGTGTGTTAAATAGCTACAGGAAAGCATTCCAGGGAAATAAGTGATCATCTAGAGAACAGTTAAGGGGAAGGTAAACTCATGATTAAGAAACTCCAATGTTCTTATGTAATGTTTTTTCAGGGAATTTGATTTGTCAGATATGTAAAACTGTCTGGCACTTTGCAAAAAATTTAAGGTGATGCTATGTAGAAGAACATACATTCTTTCTCATCTGCCTGCAGCTGGCAAAGAGAAATTCTACGGGTGATATTGGAAAAATATCTTCTGTAGGAAAACCAAAATGAAGCCTGATCCTATGCCTTACAGGCATCCTAAACAGATAGTGAAAAACAGCTGGAGGAGGACCTTTCTCATTAAACAAACAAACAAAAAAACAGGTTGAGGGTTTAGTGGAGTTTGTTTATTTGAAAAATGATTGTCAGGGCAAAGCATACTAGAATGGTTGTGTAATTATTTGGCTGATGTGTATTTATCCCATTTCTTTATGGAAAGGCTAGCAAGATCCGCGGAAATGATTGAGGTAATTTTTGCTTGAAAGAAGAACCAAGCTAAATAATTAAAACATGGTTTTCAAAGGAGAAAGTGATAGATTGATGGTATATGTGAAAATTCTAAGTGGCTATGAAACATTCAGTTTTCTATTTAAGTATTTCATATGTTACACCCTTTTATTAAATGGAACTTTAACCACATTCCAGCTTAGTAAGAATGGTTGAAACCACAACAAGTTTTCCATAGTAGGTGTGAGTCCAAATTTTGTTGCCAAAGGAAACGCATCTGTATCCCTAGGGCTGAAACACTCAAAACCTTTAGGATTGCTAAATGCAGTGTTGCTGACCTGATTGTGCTGAAGCACAAAAATGTAAAGGTACACTGAAGAATGCAAGTATTTATCAGGAAGTCAGGCTTAACGTGATTTTTAAAATTAATTATGCTACAGGTAGCATACCCCCAAACCCCAGAGTAATTCCTGTTTCCCTTTCATTTTTATGACCGTTCCCTTTTTAGTGCTTTGAATACCTACTAATGCAGTTATTTGTAGTGAAGGAGAATGATAAAAGGTCAGTGAAGATTGTGGGAGGATGCTAGTGTATTGTACTCTTTTTCTTTCATGGTGGATTCTGGAATTTCCCATGCACCGATTTGCCTGATTTTCCTAACTCATGATAGTGTTGTNACAAACAACCTTTCTTTTTAGTTAGCTGATGGGCTTTCTGGTGCTGTTTGTATGATGACTGTATTCTCTGCATTGGCTAAGAATGAAACATTTAATAGAAAGATGTATTCCCTTAAAAATATAGTTTTTGGTTTGCTACCAGGCTGTTGCCATTTACTTACAGATGATGGCATAGGAAGGACCTTCTCAAATCTGAGTGCGTAGGTCTCCTTATCTAGTCACGTTTGCTAGGATTCTTGTCAACTTAAATTGTTTTAAATAGTTTTCCTTTGGTGTTCTAATTTCTAATCATACTAATTAAGGAGACTTGAAGGTCTTGGATAGGAGGTATCTGCTTATTAAAAAGACGTTGTCTTAAGTTGAAGTGGATCAGTTCTGCCTGAGCTTTTTCTTGTTACTGCCACTTCTTGGTGGTTTTCAGGCTGCTCTCTTCTTATGTAACTTCCCTTGTGTGCAGAAGGGGAAATTGTTGTTGTCTGAACCTGAAGGTTATTTATTTAAAAGGTGGAGCAGTTGTCACAGATGTCTTTCTGTGACTTCACAGAAGTCTGACGTTTGATATTACTGCTCTTGCTTTTTAACTATAGTTTTCACATGTGGTAGTTGTATGGTTGACCTTCATGGGCCTTGTCTGAGTTTTGCAAAGGGACAGTTGGTGATGTCTGTTGTGCTGCTGGAGTGCTGCTGCTCTGTATTGCCCTTTGCACAGGTGCTTGGGTTCAGCACTGTGATTCTGAAATAAAGCCCTGAGAAGTTGCTCTACACTGTCGTGGCACTGCCTGTGCCGTCTGTTGGTGCCAAGGTACAGGGAAATGCAAGTGGGTATGAATACTGTGTCTAAATAGCACGTGACTAAACTTGATTACCAATACAGTTCAGATACTTGAAGAATAAGTTGTTAGCTTATTATCAGTAAACGTGCTTTGACAGAAACGATCAGTGGACTTTGAAATCCTTTTTTAAGGAGAACTTATTAAGGTACACTTCAAATAATTTTGAAATCGTTAAGTCTGAAGGATACTCTCATCCTAAAAAAAACCCAATCTAGAAATAAATCATATGTCTTGGGTTTTTACTAGTGTAAAATGGGAATGTTATACAGTCTATAAAATTAAATAAGGGATCTATGCAGTGTGTCTATCACTTTTCTTCATTTAAAATGTCACAAAGATAATTTAGCACCACTTGTTTTCTATCACTTCATGTAGTAAGATCCCAGTTCCAGAACAGTACTTAAGTGACTAACTATTGGTATGTAAGAAGTCCTGTGGGTTTGGTGGGAATATGCTCTTATGTGCGTAAATCCTTTGCTGGGTTGGGACTTGAATCTAAAGTGCAGCAACAATGCCAACAAAAGATGTTATGAATATTCCCAAGCTTGCTTTTTCCTGAGCATCAGTTGCTCAGTGATTCATTATGACTGAAGTCTTTTTCTTACCTCCTGTGATATTGTTGCCCTCCTAGCTCTGCTTTGAGAACTAGGTTTCTGTAGCATACTGCTATCTATCTTTGGGAGTTTGTTCCCAAACTGTTTGCTTGAGATTCAAATGGGCTTTAATCCTTTCTAAGAAAAGGAAGGCTGGTGAGAGTTGAGGGTTCAAGGAAAGCTGAGCTTAGTGTGCAAGTCCCTCAGGAACTAGACGTAAAAGAGTTTGTTAGAATTCTGGGTACACCAGAAGGCTGAGATTCCAGAGGAGGAGGTGGGGTGTAAGGTTTAGAGGAACATCAACAACAGCTCTGCAGTGAGAGTTGCATCACATAATTCCCTCATCAGCTTTCTTCTTGCCTGACTCTTCTAACTTGCCTTCATTTTGCCCCTTTCTCTGTTTATAGAAATTACATTGAAATGTCAGACTTCCTAAATTACGCAGACCTGCCTCTCTTCATAGAGGCATTTTGGGTATTTTTCTCTGTGTGCTCCTCGCCTATGCTTTTTTTGAAGTGAAATAGTGCTCAGAAGGACATCATGTAAGCTGAGAAATTTGCATAGAGGCCAGTCAGGTTGTTGCTACTCTCCAGGACACCTGTAGCCTTTATACCTCAGAACCAAAATCAGACTGGATGAACAAAGATAACTTTGAGCTGAATTTCCAGTGTTTGAAATTATTTACCAGATGTGTTGGGTAGTCCAAGGATTGTGTGTGCGCCCCTTCTGTTCTTCTGAAGCCTGCAGCAATGCTGTTCAGTCACAGGTACCTTTATCATGTCTTACAGTACCTGCCATCGGCAGTACCAAAGTGTTATCTGTATGATGAAACTCCCAATACAAGAATCTGCTTGGAGAGATTAATTGAAATACATGCCTGTTTTCTTCCATGTGGTTTACTGTGGTCTAGATTGCTGCTCTTGAGCTTGCTAGCATCTTTGTTCAACAGCTCTTCTAAGACTGTCCTGATAGTTTGTATACAGCAGCTCTCCAGCTGTTTTGGACTCTTTTCCCTTAGTTATATTTTACAGTTGTGCTAGGCGACATAGAGGCCACTTTAGAAGATCATTACTTCACGTATTGTTTGTTTGGTGTTCTTCCACTATGCCACAAATAATTTTTTGAATCTTTAACACTTCAAACCAAAGTACGATGCTGTAATCTCTGGAGTGGAGAACGCTAGATTGGGATATTGGCCAGTGCTGTAACTGAAGGAGCTGACTTTCTACAGTACCTCGTAGACTTGATAATATTCTTCTGTATGTTTAAGATGGATGGTCCTATTAAATATTTTTGTGTAACATAACTAAAGGGGAACAGAACAGTTACCCAGGGTCAAAGTCCATGTAATACAGTATTATACTTATGATAATGAGTAGTGGTGAATGCTGAGAGACAACATACATGACAGAAGATTAGAGTAGTTTTAAGATGCATTAGTTCTGCAAAACCTCTTAATGTTTTCGAAGTACTGATAACTGTTCCCGTAAGTCTTTTATCCCCCTACTTTTTCAAAACGAATACTCTATGTACTCTGGATTCCGCTTTGCTTTTCTCAGTACTTTTTCTGATTGTGACTGTAAGGTTTCTGAAGTATATGTTGTATTTGAGATGCAGAAATAGCAACTCAGTATAACTTATATTTTCTAATTTGTCTTTTTTCCTTTTCCTTGTTGTTGATTTTTTTGTTGTTGTTGCTGTTTAACTGTGGCTGGGTTTTGAGCTGCTGATTTTTTTTTTTTTTTAATGAAAGGTATTACAATGACTGACTTTTTTTTTTTTTCTTGAGCGGTAATGGATAACTTGAGACCAACATTGCGTATGTGTCTTTGGAAATTTTTTTTGCAAATGTTCCTTTGTTTTTATTAATGCCTGATTTCTTGTTCTGTCTTACCATAAAGTGATCAGTTGTCATAAGTGGTCATAAGCAGCTGTTTACAGTCATCTCTAGATTGAACCTTTTTTTAAGGGCTCTTGAATGTGAAGCATTATTTCCTTTTACAAAACAGGCTAGTTCTATCCACATGATAGCTGGTTCTACTTGTCCAGTAGGGACATCACTTTTACTCAGTGCTTGAGTGGGTTAGAGTTTGTGCTTTTGTCCTTATTTGGATACAGGTTCTACTTGTTGAAACACCTTTCCTTCTCTCAGCATCCACTTATAAGGGTTTTGTTCCTTTTTGGAGTCTCTCTCTGATAACCATTTTCAACATGGTGTCTTTAATCTTTACATCTACGTGGATTTTGCTGGTTTCAATGCTCCTTTTTAGTCTTCAATATATGTCTACATTTTTATGTTGGTTATTTGAAACTGAATTGTGCAGTAGTGAATTATTTTCCGATTCCAGAAGCATTTTCATACCTGAATACTTTGTAGTTACTGTTGAGAAACAGTAACTGCTTTACTTTATAGTGTGCGGTGCATCATCTTCTGTTCTTTATTTGTGCCACGAAGTGGTCATTTAAAATGTCTAAATTGATTGAACTGTACAGATTGGGAAGTATGTTTTCTTTTTGTACCTCAGTGTTCATATGAAGATAAATGTATTGTTAGACTTCAATATTACATTTCACTCTTATCTCAGCATGTCAGTCATTATTGCTGTCCTAATTTGGAGGCTAGTCATGTGACCCTAACTATGTTTTCATCCTGGGTTGCAATTTTATACCCGAGGTTTTTTACTCCTTGACAGAAGTTAAATTAGTTCTATAACTCATATGCTAGACTTGTCCCATTGTTTGGTTATTTTCTGTTCCACTGAGAACCTGATCTGCTTATGTAATTATCCTCTTTTAAAACCAGGCAACTGGGTTCACTTTTGTGCTCTATTCATGTCACCTAAAATATTCAATCCTGCAAAAAGTTATGAATTTAATGTCAAACTACTTGATTATTTTTTTTCTGGTACACTTCTCAGGTCTTTAGAAAGTTGATATTAAACCTGTATTCAAGGACTAGTTTTTGTAGGCATTCCTTTGGACCAAATTGTCCATATTATCTATAACCGATTTCCCATCATGCTTAGCCAGTGGAGATTCATATATTTGCCTTCTGACATCTCTAGTTAGTTGAAAAGCCCATATGCAGAAATAGGTTCTCATGATATTAATTTGTATGCAAGTTTTTTATTATTGTTTACAAGTAAGCTCTGTAGAACTGGAGACCAACTTGTCTTCTGTACTTTAAAGGATGTCATGTAGCTGGGATATATAAATCGATCATTTCTGTTGTCTGTCATCCCTTTGGTTTGCAACTCAAAGAAGAGTCTGGCTCTGTCTTTATTACACTCTCCCTTTGGGGTAACGGAAGGCAGAAATGAAATCAGTGCTGCCTTACCCTAATATATAAAACAACTGACGAATGAAAAAATGAACCCTCAGTAATTACTGTAAGAGTTGTTGGCATCAATGGCTTTTTTTTCTTTCCATATGTGTCAGATCTTACCACTATAAAGCTCTTTTTTTTTTTTTTTTTTTTCTTTTTTCTTCCCCTTAATGCAGCAATATATCTGGTACTTATAGGGAAGATTCATATGTACCCAGAGAATTCTTATTGAAATCTATCAGTGCTACATGAATACACTTGTTCCTGGTCTTCCCTCCCTCTGTGTCTGAAGCTCATAAAAATACATACATTTTTTTTCATTTTAATTAGTCCTTTTGATGCCTTCCTGCACAGAAGTCTTTGTGCTGCCAGGAGAAACAGACAAAAATATATATACCCATCACACTGTTCTAACTGAACAAACTCTTTTTACAAAGTCTGAAAAAAAGATGGCTTGTTTGGGCTTCAATAATGCTTCAATAAGGCATAGGCAGTTCAAATCCTGTGTAAAGATCTATGATCTCCAGATCTTTATTTGTTTCTCAAGCATTTATAAATTCTTACTGGTTTTGAGAGCTTGTACAACTGCTGTTTTGGTAGGTCAACATGGGACTTAATCCATGGGAAATCATTCTGTGGCTACCTGGCTGTTGCGCTGTTCTTTTGCTAAGAGTTAATAAAATAAATGTCCTCTTTTTATTGAATATGCTCTCTAAATGAATGGTCATCACATTCCCCTCTTTAAAGCCTTTCATATTAGATACAGAGCTCTAAAGTACAAGAATCTGATATTCAAATAACTGTTTGGGGTTTTTTTTTTAACTCCTCTTTGGTTCCATTTTCTTTCATTTTACTCTGTATTTGTTTCCAGTTATAATGAATTAAAGAGCAACAGTTGGCTAGAATGGAGAAAGGTAAAAATAATCTCTTGGTTTTTTTTAACTTCATCCTCATTGAGTCGGTATCTGCTGGCTCATGTGATCAGAACAGAAACTATGTCAGGAGCAACTCAGATTAGAAATAGGTCTTTAATATTTCTTGCCCCTCTGCTCTCTTCTGGACAAATCCAGTAAAGAGGTAGAAACATCAAGGTTTTTCTTCTGAGGTCTTGATATGCCCTAACCTTTTTTTTTCCCCTACTTGGATAATTAAATCCTGCATAAGATCATTAGTCTTCCAAGATGTCTACCAATCAGCATTTATAGTTTCTCTTCAACTGTGACAGTTGGCTGGGGAGTTGGAGAAGCAAGTAGTGCTCTAAATGGCTCCCCTTGTTGACATGACCTCAGGTAGCTAGAAGGAAGACGAAAAAAGACCAGAGCAACCTCCATATTTGGAAGATGAGCAAGAAGACTCTACCTCATAACGCATGAAGGAACAGCAGTTGCCCTCTTTAGAGAAGGTAAAACTACAGTAAAAAATTTTTTACCTAATGCAAATAAAATTGAAGTGGACAATTAAGTTGTCTTATTCCTGGCTGTCTGGTCTCTTCCTCTTGACAAGAATGTAATTCAAGCTAGTCCAACAAATCCTAAAAATGCAGACTGTTTCATAGAAAAGATGGGTTGTGTTAATGGCTCATAAAGGAAAGTCTTCAATCAACTACTGTAATCTGTGAAACTATGTGCTTTATTTTTACACTGTTATTAACATACCTACTTTGTTTAAAAAGTTTTTATTTTATTATTTCATTGTTATTGCCCTTGTCTTGGCAGAGGCTTGAACTTTTGTTAACATATAGATGTTCCTAAAACTTATTTCAATGTCTTGTTATACTTCTGGATCTTCTGTCTTTTTTGTTTTGTTTTCTTCTTCAGAGAGATATTATTTGACAGAAGTGTTCAGATATGTGTTTTGGTTCTAACAGTAAATATTTAGTCTTTTGCCAGCCATTTTGCTAACTAATTTAAAATTCAGGCTGCCTTTAAAAAGAAAGGGTTAAGCATTGCAGGGATATCTCATCTGCATTTACAGTAAGTTACTTACTGTTTATCATTCCACTTTTTTTTAATTATTTCCCTTGATGTTGACAACTAGTTGTGCAACTATATTAGTTTCTGACCACGTTTGCCTGGGAATTGTTTTGTATCACAGTAGTTCTATTTTCTAGAGCATAGAAATCATGCTTTTTGAATATTATATGTTCAATATTAGTTATCCCCTGCATTAAAGATACTCCATAGTTATTGTAGCGGCAAGTTACAAAGTCCAGAACTTCCCCCACCCCTCAGCCTGAATCATTTAAATTGTTCTTATGTGCTTTGCTTTTTCTGGAAAATAATGGTAATAGTATGGTTCCTAAAAGTATGTTCTTTAACTTTGATTTAGTTGAGGAGCTTTCTATGCTGAATTGTTTGCAGTCTATAAAAGTACTTTCTTTTGTGTTAATTTACAAGTCGTATTAGTAACTTCTGGGAAGCTTTAATGTTTTGTAATAACTCTTTCATGCTCCTTAGGGAAAAAGCAGTACAGGTTCTAGTGATTTGCTTAAACATGCCATCACTTTTAGGGTTTATTCTCTTCAGCTATTTAATGAAAACACAGATTTCATGGAATATGGGGTTAGAATTACTTGTTTAATTGAAACTAGGTGAATTTGTGGCAAATAGGCAAGTACTTTATGTAAAGCTCCCTGCTGCCCCAAACCTTGCATCTTTATAAGAAGTAAAAGGTTTATGTATATTTTCTGGGGTACAAACTTGATGCTGAACTAGCTTTTAAAGAAAACTTGCATAGACTGAGGCTATAAACTTATGATCATTTATACTTTAATTTCGTTTCCACCAACTATACCACCAACTGTGGATAAGAATTAGCTTTTATCTAGTAACTATTTAAAATTATTTACTAATTAGTATCATTTTTGAAGGGATAAAACTTTTTGTTAAAGTTTATTTACTTTATTTTGGTAGCAGCTTGGTGATGTTATGTGTAAATCAGCAGTTATTTCTCATGCTTTAAGTAACTCATGTTCAGCTGAGGCAAGATTAACACGTGAATTGTTAGGACAGAGCCACAGTTGGTAATTTGAACATTTTACCTGACAGTTTGAAGACTAGATGCTTTCTAAGTGACAGATCTTGTTGAAGACTTCTAATATGTTATAGTCAATGTCAATCAACTTGATTTCATTTGCCATCTCTTACTGAAGCAATTTGATTTCCTCTAATGTTACATTACTGCGCATCTGTGCTGACGTGGCATTTAAGGCCTCTCTGGTGGTGCTACAGCTTGTGATGCAAAAGTGGGGCTATATAAGTAACTACATAAAGTACTGAGTCATTCAATGCCTGAGATCATAGTCATGGTAAGCGGTTTTTGAAAAAAAATCTTTTTTCACTGATGTCAAACAATTCCCCATGTTCAACACTTCTAGTCTGTTGGGAAATAATTTGTGATTCCTGCATTTTCCCATATGCATACATGTCTTAATGAGGAGAAGGAATTCCTTCTAAATAATAATCAATTAACTATGAAAACTGTATATGTGTTTCTTGTTTCCTAACAGCACAACTTGGAGACTATAACGCTTCAGTACATCATTCAGGATATCTGTCAAATTACAACTTTATACCAGAGCAGAACAAAGATTTTCTTACCAAAGTAGAATCGCTACATGAGCAACACAGGTAACGTTAACTTTTAGTTCTCTTTCACCTCTTGAGCTTTTAAAGGAAAAAAAAAAGATGCCAAAAGGAAGATTCAAGTTCTTAGTAGTTTCATTACAACAGATGGGTTCATTTCATATGGCTTCTATTAAATTAAATACTCAGTTTTGTCATGTAGGTGCTTGACTAATCATATGCAGAGTATGATGCCCATGTGTTAAAATGTTTAAATAAATTTCTAGCTATAACAACCAGTAGATCAGTCCACATTATACATTGTTAATGGCAACCATGCTAGAATGCTGTTTGAGGGTTTTCTTGGATCAAGAACATTTGGCCATTTTTCAAATCCTATAGATCTTTTTTTTGTCTGTCTGTGGGGACCCCCACCCCACCGTGAAACACTTCAATTAGCATTGTGCTTTCTCTCCGCTCTCCTGAGTGTAATATAAAGGCTACAACAGATTATTCTAGTCAGTTCGCTGCTAATTACTCTTTCTTACCCTGATGATTTGTCTCTTGTAAGACTGCAGCTTTAGAATTAGTGATGTTGATCAGATACTCGCAAGCTGAATACAAATATGCCAACCTCAAAAATTGTCTGTGAGCATTTGAGCAAATGAAATCCAAATCTGTGGACTTGTTCTTGTTGTCTGTATCTTTACTGCAGCAGAGTTAGTTCCACACTTTCCCAGTTTCTTTGATTTATACCCTGAAATATCTTCATTTTCATCTCCTCCTGATATTCCTTGACTTTTTTTTGTCATCTTTCAGTACTCTGCCTCTTGTTTCTTTACTGATAGTGGGTGTAATGAGTAGTTCTGAAGTTCTTGTGTGCTGCCTAGCAGTCCAGAACATGTATGTTGCTTTGTCATTTATGGGGAGAAAGAGAGGTAGCCACTCAACTCAAACTGCAGTCATTCCCTCTATGTAGGTACTAATCTGGACTACTTTCCTGGTGGTTCATGTTCAGGAACACAACAGCTGAGACCTCTACTCCTTCCAAATTAATTTGCAGTTTCCAGTAGGCTCAGAAATTTTTAGAGGGGGACTTGCAGGCAGGTATGAATAAATTTCCTTGTCTTTAGAAATCGATAGTCTTGGAGACCACTGAGGGAAGACTCTGAAGAGTCTTGAGGTGGCTGGGTTGAACTCATGTATTTAATGGTCTCATAGCCAGCAGTATAAAATCGGTTATGTCCTGCAGAGAAAAGACTAGAAGTTACCATTGGTCCAGACAAAGGTGTGATAGGGTCTGTTGGAAAGACTTCTTTCTGTTTTGGGTCCATTCAGTGAAATTGATGCTTTCGTTGAGTCTTTTTGGTAGACGGAAGCCTTGATGACTGAGAAGTTTAACTGCTGTATTTGAATTCAGCTAGGTGGTGGTAATGAATTTCTGAATAAAAATACTTGAGTAGACAAGGCTGGGAAAAATGCTTCTTCATTGTTTTAACACCTTTTTGGAAACTCAACTCTTCGTGCCTATTTATTTTGGCATGCAAGGAGAGGCAGACAAACTATTGTATATCCTGGCAGTATTTCCTGCATCTTCCTTTGGCATTCATAGTGAATACTTATGTCTGAGACATGGTTTTGACTAGATCACTGCCAGTAACATACCTGATGAGAATGGTTCTTGTGTTCACCAGGCCTTCTGAGAAGGAAAGACGGTAAAGGAGAACTTATCTTCTTACAGTTTAAGGAGAACAGTGTTGTTTTAGAATGAGATTTCTGCCGATCTGGAGTAAATATTATTTGTTGTAGACCATATGGGATATCTGTAAATTATTATCCCTTTTAAATTTGCATTCTTAGATTACAGGATTGCAAAGCCAGCCCTGTAAACTTCTATCATTTTTCATTCTTTAGTATCTATCCTATGGGAAACTTTCACAAGGGAAAATTAAAGGGCTGGAATTGCTGAAACATTATGTAGACTTGAGAAACCATAGAATCATAGAATGGTTCGGGTTGGAAGGGACCTTAAAGGTCATCTAGTTCCAACCTCCTTGCCATAGGAAGGGACACCTCCCACTGGACCAGGCTGCTCAAAGCCCCATCCAGCCTGGCCTTGAACACTTCCAGGGATGAGGCTTCCACAACCTCCCTGGGCAACCTGTTCCAGTGCCTCACCACCCTCACAGTAAAGAATTTTTTCCTCATATCTAGTCTAAATCTACCCTTCTTCAGTCTGAAACAGTTACCCCTCGTCCTATCATTACATTCCCTGATAAGAGTCCCTTCCCATCCTTCCTGGATGCAATAGTCCGGGTCGGGTCTCACCAGAGCAGAGTAGAGGGGCAGAATCACCTCCCTTGACCTGCTGGCCACAATTCTTTTGATGCAGCCCAGGGCGCGATTGGCTTTCTGGGCTGCAAGCACACATTGCCAGCTCATGTTGACCTTCTCATCCACCAGTACCCCCAAGTCCTTCTTCTCAGGGCTGCTTTCAAGCCATTCTCTGCCCAGCCTGTATTTGTGCCTGGGATTGGCACGACCCAGATGGAGGACCTTGGACTTGGTCTTGTTGAAGTTCATGAGGTTTGCAGGAGTCCACCTCTCAAACCTGTCCAGGTCCCTCTGGATGGCATCCCCTCCCTCCAGTGTGTCGACCGCACCACACAGCTTGGTGTCATCGGTGAACTTGCTGAGGGTGCACTCAATCTCACTGTCCATGTCACCGACAAAGATGTTAAACAGCACTGGTCCCAGTACTGACCCCTGAGGAAGGCCGCTTGTCACTGGTTTCCACATGAATGTTGAGCCATTGACCGCAACTCTTTGAGTGTGGCCATCTAGCCAGTTCCTTATCCACCAAGTGGTCCATCCATCAAATCCATGCCTTTCCAATTTAGAGACCAGGATGTTGTGTGGTACATATTGTATCTTGTCTATTGTAGCTCAATGCATGGGGTTTTTAGCTAGTTTTTGTGCAGTTTTGCAAAATCTGAGAAAGTAGTTTCGTGAACATGTTCTTATTAGACAATATTCAGTGGACGCTACGTAACCATTGAGAAAGCAAGTGCTGTCATATTAAACTGGTATAGCTTCAGAAATTTTCCTTCTGTGTTCATCCCTAAATCCATAGGAGGATTCTTCTGCAAGTAGTTTGTTCTAACAAGGTTTTCTTACCATTTTTCACTTAGTACATAAACAGCCTGAGGTCTTAGGATGTGGATATTATCTAAATCGGTAAAGTTTTCATAGTGCTTGCTAGATCTAGCCATTGGTTTGAGGAGGAGGATGCATTGGAAACTTCATATGATGCTTATATTACAGGTGATGTTTGTTAGGCCTTGGGTATCAGCAGCTATAAAAATTGGAAGGAGACATCGAGACCAGTTTCCGCTTGCCTGTTTCTCACCAAGTTTCCTCTTGCTTGTTTATCTTGACAAGTAACTACCAGGAGCTTAGGGACATCAAGGTTTTATTTCATCTCTAATTGAGTATGGAGGTCTAACAACAACAAGAAAAAACACCTAAATCTGTGCTGAGATACTTTTTCTTGTTGCCCCTTCAAGATATAAGGCTTGATTGGTCTGGTGTAGATGGTGTAACAAATTGAGAATTAAAGTTTGTTGGTATGCAACAGACTTTTCCCATCTTTCTGAACAAGTTCTTGATCAAAATTTAAAAACTGAAAATAATATACTCTCGGAAACATTCAGCATCCTGTTGTACAATAAAATGGTCATTTTATGTTTGCTTTTTTCTCTACCTTTCTGACAGAGTGAAAAAGATAATGTCTACTAATGTTTTTTTAAAATCAAGGTGACTGTAGTCACTGTAGATGTAGATCTGAGTAAGCAGTTTATCTCAGGATTGTGAACAAACAGCTCTTTTTCTTTTTTTTTTTTTTTGTTGTCTTTGCTCTTTTTTCCAATATTGTGATATCCTCAAGCCACGCTGCTGGCAATGGCTTTCCAGTTCAAGGTAACTTTCAGTTTCGTGGAGCATGATTGTAGTATTTCCTAGAGTGGCTGTTTCAGGGTGTAGTATTTTGATGGCCTGGAATTTGAAAGGATGGGTATGTGATTCTGTATAATTGGAAGTATTAGATGTTCACCTTTTGAGGTAAAGCCCCTTTTAAAAATGAGAATTACTGCCTTATGTGGAATGCCTTTTTATCTGGAGTTCTTAACATAAAACAATATTATGTCTGCTTTTTACAGGTTGTATTTAAATTGCACTTGACTAATGTAATTTTATGCATGTCGTTTTGGAAGCTTACCTAGCAAAGATTTGTTTTTACTTGCACTTAGTAGCAGATATAATAGGATGATATTATATGTCTTTTCTACTTACATGTGTGTAAGTAGACTCACGTCCCTCAGTGTCTGTTCTTACAGTTACTTGAACACGCTGTAGTGCCTGAATCACTGATCTGTGCTGTGAAACCAGGATCTCTCTGGACACAGCAAAATGTCAATAGGCTATGGCACATGCCAGGTTAGAACTGCGTCTTGTCTGATAGATTCTTGACTGGTCTTGGCCCTGCAATTTGTTGGAAGGGGCTACTTTCATTATCATGGCTGAAGGAATCTCGTTTAGGCCCCATTGCCTTCTTGGATGAATAATTAGTAGGCTTCATGGGAGAACCAACTAGGTAGGGATTACTGTTGGATTCTTTGGTTTTTAAAACTCCTAGTAGGTTCCATGTAGCCCTTCCATGAAAATATAAAAACTGTTTATTTGAGGATGTGGGGATTTT
>VXBH01007063.1:450447-531413 GCA_013400035.1 Rynchops niger | reverse complement strand
TTTTTTTTTTTTTAAAGCAGAAACCTGGGGTAAGCTCCAAGTGCTAAATAATACGGGTTTCTGCCCTGCTTTAGGTTGGCCCTATCATGGCAGGGGCAGCTAAATTACATGCAGTTCATCTCCTGTGGAATACCTCAGTTTTCTCCCCAAGTATTAAAGGGCTGTAATTTCTGGATTCCTGTTTATGCTGGCATAAACTGGCAGTTTGTGACCTTCTTCCAATGGAGATTCAACCAGCTCCTCTAGCAGCAGTTCTTGGGGCAGAAAATTGCTGAGGATAAGTAATAATTTCAGCGAGGATACGTAATAATTTCAGCTGTTTCTGGGCTACCTTGATGTTAAGTGTATTTGGACTGCTACCTACCTAATGATTTTCTCTTCTTATCCTCTGAGGTAGGATTGTGTTCCTCTCATCTTGTCAGTATGCAGTGTTAATGCACTGTGTATTAAATAGGTTATGCTCATTCTCTGTGAACTGTTGTGGTGTTTCGATGGAGGTTTATAAAGCACGCTGCGAATTAGGCTCAGCTTCATTCATTCAGATGCCTGTATTGTGCTTCTTTTCAACTGTTTTTAAAGCATTCATTGTAGACTTTCCATGGTATTGTTAGAGCACATGCTATCTGTTCTGTTCTTCTGTACTTTACTAATATAAAGAAACTGAGATTGGACATACAAGAAAACTGTTTATTAACTGAACACAGACTACCATCTAGAGGAGCAGCTAAGCTAGTGAAGGTTTTAAGAGAATCCGTTACCCTTTGCCGTCCTTAACAAAACAGTCTGAAACTACTTTTGAGTCAAACCTGATGTTTTAACCAATGGGTTCTACACTTGCATGCATTCAGCTCTGTTTAGAAATTTGTGTAATAATGTATTAGTACACGTTGATCATAGAGAAATAGGAAGCTAAGATTTGTAACTTTTGTAACATCAGTTTGGGTTTAGAGTCAAATTGACCAGGTGTTTGCTTATATGTAAGCACGTGTTTTCTCTTGAGTATCTCAGTACACATAAAGGATTATAAATTTATGAATGCATTTTTCCAGTTGAGTGTGTTAAGCTAAAGCACAGGTTTTGGTTTAGTTAACAATGAATTCAGTTTAGTGTATCAAATATTACATGAATAGTATTCCTCTAGCATACTCTGATATGCAGAATTGTGGTTACCTCCTGCCCAGTCTTTGTTGGTGAGACATTTTTGGAAAAAATAAGGAGTTATTTCCTTTGTCTTTTTAAACAGTTTAGAATCAGGACATTTATGTTCAGTTCCCAAAATTCAGTGACATTTATCTGACTGATCTTGGAAAGTACTTGAACTTCTTTCCCATGGTTATATTAATAAGGCTGTACTTGAAACTTTGGTCTGATACTGACCTAAAGAATATCTAGTGTAGTAAGATGAACATTGCAATTTGTTTTAAGGAGTGCAAGTTTATAATACCTAGTAGATAATGTTGAAGGAAAGAGACGCACGGGGGAAAAAAATCCAAATAAGCAATTGAATTTTTGCCTCAGGAGTAGTAATTTAAGTATAGAAAACTTGAAAATGAATTTATAAGTAGATAAATGGGACAAACCGCATCTGAGTTATTAAAGTTGTTTTTTGGGGGTTTTGGGTTTCTTTTTTTCCAGGATCTCCATAACCTAGATCTCATGATTGGGATTGCATCCGGAGGAATTGCTGTGTATAGAAAACTCATCTGCACAAGCTTCTATCCCTGGTAAATTCCTTTACTAGGAGAGAAATATGTCTGGTCTTTTCAATCTTATTTCCATTTGCTTTAACACTTATTCCAAAGGAGCCTACAAACTTGTTCTTGGTATCATGGTATTTCCTTGTATTGAGATAACAATGAAACCTGTTGCCTAGGCTTTTAATTCTCTAAGACTTTTGGACTCCTTGCACTGTGAAGTCTTGATCAAGTTAATTCACATACAGGTCTCACTGCATGATTAGGAGGACCCTGTGGTCTGAGAAATTTGCTGCTGTAATACCAAATACTATTTTTTAAAAATCAGTATTACTAGTAAAGCTCAACAGCTAATGGTCTGATCATTTTATCCTGTCATTCAGGAAGAAGAGATTCGCTTCTCAGAAGATAAATGTAAAATGAGTTATTTGGAGTTTCATATTTACTGTAATTAGGATAATATAATTTAGACAAATTTTTAAAGTCATTAAACAAGGCTATATAATGTTAACAAGTTTTGGAGTCTCCGAGGGAGAGACCTTTGAATTTGAATGCATGATAGCACTGTAGAAAATAATCTCTATGAAGAAGCAATGTGCGTATGATGTCTAACAGGAAGGATATTAGAAATTAGTTAAGATATAATCGTTTATAGTATTTATGGGCTTTGTTATTTACACCATACTAAAAATGATAACATACATTAGAAATTATGTGGAGGCTGGGTCGTTCCTTAAGGTTTTTGGATTGGATCAGAAATAATTTTTCCTGATCTTTCTTTTTTAAGATAAGTATGAATTTTATTTTGTATACTTGATAAAAGTATAGCTTTATCATGTTATGCATAATTGCCTCTTATAATTTTTAACAGTTTTTCTGGAGAACATTTTCTTAATCATGACAGAAAAGTGTATTTTAATGGATTGTACTTGCGTTTTGCTCCTTAATTATATAAAAAGGTGCTGCTTAGCAACATTCCTTAAATACTTGAGTCATTCCATCCTTTCATTATGAATTCAACCTAACAGGTATTTCCTACAGTACAGCAATAAAATAGGTTTCAGTTTATTTTTATTGGAAAATGTACTGCACCGTCTCTGGATTTTTCTTTTTTCTTTGCAGTGAGTTGTCTTTCAACTCACTTGGATGTACTGTAACCGTCCTAAATATATGTCAGTAATGCTGTCATACAGCACAATGACATCATGTATTTTTCCATCTTTAGTGCACACTAAAGCATAAAAGAATTTTACCTTTTATCTTTGTGCCCTGAGCTCTGCCCTTTCATATGTCAATCTCTCAACTTCTTTAAACAGCTGCAGGTTTTAAAAACTGCCAGCTGAAGGCACATTTTCTATCTTCTGCAAGTCGTCTTGTGCCAGTTTAGTGACCTAAGGTATGAATGGATAATAGTAATCCTGAAAACCATAACGATGGCATTTTAAAATCTAGGACTATATGATTTTTAGGGAAGGCATAGAGAGCTTTGTAGCACACAGGACAGGAGAAATCCACAACTTCTGTGCTACTTTTATTCCTTGGGCGCACATGGGAATAAAACACAGATGCTGAAACGTTATTTACAAAAAACTATTCTCATTTATGAAAAGAAATGGAAGGAAAAACCCACAGATTTTTCAGTTCAAAGAATTTCCACTCTGAAATATGAGGTTTAGCAGCAATATTTTCAGCTGACACCTAATGTAAGCATTCCTATTCTCTCTCTAATGATACCTTCTCAACTTGAAAGGTTCTCAACTCAACTCACTACATAGGGGACAGCTTTTTGATATGTTATTTCTGGCTTGTTGAATGAGTTAGTCACAATTCTTCATGCAGGAATGGTGTCCATTCCCTGCCCCCTGAAAACAAGCAAACAAGGAAAGTCATTGGAACAGAGTAGCCTGTGCTGTATTTGTAGCGTACATGTTCAATTTCCTTTTAGACTTCAAAGCAGGATGTATTTCTGTAGGGCCTGGAGTTTTATTGTATCTTGGTTGGGCTGAAGGTGTGCAGGTAAGGAAATTCCTTACAGAGCAGTATGCCTGAGAATGAAGAAAAAAAAAAAAATTACCTTGTTCAGGTAATTGAAATATTATTTAGGCTTTTTATGTAACACCATTTATAGTAAGTAGTTTTTCCTATGGGCTGAACGAGCTTCACCATAAACGTGGTAGAACTCAAGGTGGCAGCAAACACCATCAAAGCACTGTTTGCAAAACTTAGTACGATACTGTGCAGCATTAGTGGATGGCAACAATACAACTGTGCCATATGGTAGCAGTCAAAGGGGACTGAAAGTTTTCAGGAACAGAGGCAGTGAGAGAGTACTGCCTTGGCAAAAGGAGAATTTTCAATCAAAGCAACCTACGTAGGGAGCTGACTGATCAGTCAGAGGCGATGCAAGCCAAGGCAGGTTTAAAAAATAACTGGATTTAACGCAGTGTTTTATATGCTCTGGAAAGTTACTCTTGGGAGTGCTCAACTGTTTTGTGGTAATTTGCAAATGCATTTTGCAAGTAAAATATTATCTTAATGGCAAAAACAGGCAAGCATTCTCTACATCAGCAGCATTAAGGTTGTGTATTAAATGCTGTTTAGTGAATGAAGTTTCTTTGCTTTGAAAACTTCAGAGAAACTGCTAGAGGAATGCTTTCTACATTGCTAGTTAAAATTTAAAAAACAATTTGACAGAATCTTACATAGCAAATTTTGACAGAACCTTTCTGGCTGAATCTTCCAATGTTAAAGTATAAGACTTTCAGCTACAGAAACATTTTTACTTCAAGTCAAAAATACCAGCTATTAGTACTAAGTGCTAGCACAGAACTGGCAGTTTGAACGGAAATGAATAATTCTTTTGTCCAGTAAGTGACAAATCTGTTTTGACTCTCATGAATGACAGGAAAACAGGACCCAAAAGATGTATCATTATTAATATGCTACAAGTATTGAGCATTTTACAAGTAAACTGCGAAATTGAATCATTTGTGAATGTTGCATAGTCACTGGACAGGTTACTGCTGAGTGATAAGGGCAGCTGAGCCACCAGTTAGAATAAGAATAACTGCATTCTATTCAGGTCATGTTTTGGATGTGGCATCTCCAAGCATTTGTTAAATTGAAATCCTGTGATACCTGAATCTCTTAGATTTTTTTGTGGATTGTGCTATAATGCGAACATTCACTCAATTTGTAGGCATAACATTGCAAATGATTTTTAGTTAATGTTAAATAAAACTGTCAGATTAGCAAGTGTTCTTTGTCACTGAATTAAAAAGGTTTAGTTGTGCTTTAAGAAGAATGAATGGAATTGAGAGGGATGCTCTACTTAGAGGAGAGTCAAAGAGACTTAAAGCCCTGATTTGACTTGAAGTGATTATGTGGTCATGAAAGGAATCACGGTTGGTTGTGGTTTTTTGTTTTTGGTTTTTTTTTTTTTTTTTTTTTTTTTTTTAAGAAAAAAAGGAGGGATTGTGAGAGAGTTTTCGTATTTCTGAGTGTTGGCTTCCTTTTTGTTGTTGGGTAGAGGGGTTTTTGTGTAGTCTACAAGGTTATTTTCCCATGTCCTGCATTTCTGATGGCTCTATGTTAGGGTAAAAACAGACCATGACAGCAACTGCGTAAGCTGAGAATGGCTCAAAAAGATTAAATGTTGAATTTCAATTTAAGTTGAGAAATGTGTTAAGAAAGAACCAGAAGTGCAAAGCTTGAGTGGTACTAGTTCAGGTGGAGTAGCACTAAGATTAAGAAAGGATTTATAGATAAATGAGTTGCATCTCAGTAAATACAACTGCAAGTTTATATGATATATCATGAAGTTCAGAATCCAGAACTTTTAGATGAGCAATACTGATAATTACCGTTTGAGGTAGCAAGTTAAGTGGTACAAGTATTTCAAGAGCTGGCCTGACAGGAGTGGTGGATATGCTTTAAACTTTCTAGCAACCTGCACAACTGTTTGCCTGGTCACCAAAGAACGTTGTGAATGAAATTGCTGTTTCTTTGTGGTTATATAATTGATGGAGAAAGGCATTTTCAGAAATGGGTCCGCCTTCAGTTTTCCACATCTTTTGTGCAGGAGGGGGAATTGTTTGTAACTGGCAAATATACGAATCCTGTATGAATGAGGAATGTTGCTCTATAATTAAAGTAAATCTCTGTCGGGGCAGTGGGGAATGAATGATATGCCATTGTCCCACTTGCTGGGAGCGATGCAAAAACTGTGGTAACTGAGATCTTCATACCTGATGAGATCTAAGGTGCTGAGAAACATCGGTTGATGAGAAGAGAATATTCTGAGACTTTTAGCAGCAACCTTCCAAAAGTCTTTCATGGTGTTGGTATTTTTCAGGCAGATATGACTTGATCAGACCTTAAATAGCTTTCCCAAGGCATCTATATGACTCTAGCTGATCATAGATTCCTTTTTTTTCAAAATGTGTAAGTTTTCAGTTGTTGAAGTAGAAGTATTGTAGAGAAAACATGTATTTTAGACAAGTCTTGTTTTGCTGTAGGAAGGTGTGTGGGTATCTAAAAGTTTGTATAATTTAGCAAAACTGATAAGCATATAATTAAAATGAAAATTGCTTGAGCACCAATTGCAACTCTAATCCTTACCTTAGAAAATCTTTATTCATAATATGTTTATATAGAAAGAGGTGTTCATTTCTGTATAAAACTACCACATAAATTATGCAGCAATGTTAATAATTGAAGTAAAAAATATATTAACACTCATTCGTACAGTTTCCATCCTTCTACAGTTATGATTTTAACTACAATGTCTGTTTAGTTATTAATACAAGTACATAATATTTTTCACATTATGAAGCCAATTCTGTGAAGTCTCTGGGAAATTTCAGGTGCTGTATGACCAACCTTGTTGTGCCATTAGGGTCTTAAATTTTGTTGCTTTAGTCACAGTTGTCGTATGATTCTTAAGTTATACAAACTTGACACATTTAACATTTGTGTGGCTTAGTGAAGGATGTCATCAAGTTTTTGCTTCAAGAATAGATTTGGTGGGAGAGAATTGCTATGTGAGTTATTTAAAGAGTAAATGAGGAAAAATCTCAATTTTTAAAAGACCTTTACTTAGCTAAAATTTTTGCTTTGAGTTTCTTGACACCTATTTGCAGATGGCTCCATATTCATTTAATATTTAACAACTGTGATCTTTTAAGCTTGCTGTACACAGTATTATTTTTCATTGTCGTTTTGTTTTTCCCTTTAGACATTTAGTATTTCATAGTCTGTTTGTTTCTTTTAGGGTGAACATATTAAAAATTTCCTTTAAAAGGAAAAAGTTTTTTATACAACAACGGCAAAAACATGTAAGTATCATTTCATTGTGTCTTGCTCAAGCGGTTACATTCAATTTTTTTTTGCCTTAAATGTTAAGACAACAAAAGGCTCTGTTGTCTTAACTTGCCTTCGTAATTGTGTTTTGTTAATTTGTCCTTGCTATTGTGGTCCTTTTATGCTCCCTCCATTTCCCATTTTTGTTTCCTTTCCAGGATGGAATCTTTTCACATTCAGTCTGTCGGACTATATCTTACCCGTGCAGGTTTCTTCTCCCTTGCAGACTTGGGAGAAATGCAGATCTTCATCCTTTCCTCCAGTATTTTGTAATATGGCCTGTAATCCCTTTTCTTGCCAGCATCTGCTGCTCTTTTCTTTCATGCTTCCTCTGCCCAGTAGAGTGCCTCACTGCAGTGAATCTACTGAATCTGCTTATCCCATCTAGTAGGATTGCATGGAGGTTGCTTCTGGTTATGGGCCTTAGACTTCTGGGAGAAAGGAAGGTGCCTGGAGAAAAGGACAGGTCTGCAGCTGAAAGACGTGAGGTTGGAAAGGGGGATAGTGTATCTCCTTCTGTGTGTAACATGGAGCACTTTAGAAGCTGGCAAAATACATGAACATCGTTGACAATACTGATGTACAATAGAAAATTTAAGAGCAGACTTCATAATGCTGTGTGCTATTTGCAGAATGGTTGTAATATTAAGCTATTTAATTGAAAAAAGAATAATCTTGATTACAGTATTGTACTGCCACAATATGAACAGATAAATTAAGCTATGTTTTGAGGAAGAGAATATTTAATATGACATGAAGAATTGGGAAATTAGTGACCAGCAGATATATAGATATTTTAATTCAGTTGAGGACAGAACTCATATAGTAAAAGGTAAGTGTTAACTTACACCTAAACTTTATGAAGGCTCTTGTAGTAAATGAGTTCTTAACCTGCTAGGAGCTGTGTTACAAGGATACCCCTTGACCCTCATCAATTAGAGGGTGTGCTGGACACAGATTGCTTGGGAGGCTTTTTTTTACCCAAACGGAGAGTATTTTCATCTTTTCTTTTTTCTACCCACCGCCAACCTCCTCCTACCACCAGCCCCCATGCCCCCAGTTTGGTGGGTGTCTCCCAAATTTGAGGAGCATGCATGTATGTACATGTTCTTAATTTTCAGGATTCTTCTGTAAACAAATTTAGTATCTCAAGATAGTGTTACTGCACAAATGCTTATACACATAGCATGCACAAAAGAAACTGTTTTCTCTTTTGAGAGAGTGTATCCTAATTCACCACAGAGAGGTCTTAAGTCTTCTGCAAGCTGTAAGTTTCTAAATGTATTGTTTATATGTAAACTTGTTTCAGTCTGTTCAAACGTATTTCACCATATAAATAAATGAGTGGTTGACAAACCATTCTACTAGCTTGTGAGTGTAATTGTATTTGTATTACACTCAGTGTAATTGTATGACACTCACAAGTATTACCTTCTAGGTTTGAGGACTAAAAATTCACTGGTAAGGAGTCTTATTAAATTCAAAATGTCTTTAAGTATGCAAATATTGGCAACTGACAGCAATTTCCAAATGTGTCTGTGAGAATAAACGTAGGAACAGAACTCAGAGTGGTTAGTAACAATGGATAACAAAATGCACATACTTTTTTTTTTTTAATATGGAGGAATAAAGTGTTTAGTATGTAACAGCTGCTAGACTCAAAGATCATGTAAAATGTGTGTGTTCGTTGCATAAAGACTTTACTGCTGTCAAAAGTTGAATTTCTCTTTCTGGAGACGTGTGCCACCTTTGAAGAGGGCAACATTCTTAAAACTTGTTCAGTTAAGATTGTTAAATGGTGACAGTTCAGGGCCCTTGATTCTTTTAACTAATCTCCTCTTAAGCGATCATAGTTCTTTCTTTCACAACCCATGGAGGTTACGGTAATACATACTGTATCGTGCTTAGACAGCTACAGAAACTGTAGCAGAAATAAGACCAGCCGCATTACCTTTATACTCTTTCTCAATAGATATGAAAAGGCAGACCGGGCGTGCTATTAAATTGCCAGATACATCCATCCTTGTTAGTTAGCCCCCTGTGCCTGAAATTTAGGGCAGCAAGTCTGCATGCCTGCAGTACTTTAGTGTTACTGCTTTGCAAAGCTTGCTGGCCCAGTGCGATGGGAGTGAGGGGGCAGCTGGACTACTAGGAGTTTTCTCCAGAGTGGTGGCTCGCTTGAGGGATTTGTGAGGGCAGATGACTGAGGTCATGTCAGTCTTTGGATTTATCAGATTTTTGCTTGGAAGTGCAGGAGGGAATAGGTAAACGAGGCTGACAGTAAAGAAGGTGGGGAAAGCAGAGCAGATACTACATATTAGTAGTAAAGATTTTATGTCAGATAGTGATAGTTCTGTAACATTTCGTTGTTTTGTATGTCATATGTAGATTTCTTTGCAAAAATCTACAGAAAGTTCTCAAAGTCTGTGAGTTTGCAGTTGCAGTCACTTTGGATGTGTCGTGTTTCATTGATTTATTGTTCTTATTTCTCTTACTCCTTTTTTTTTTTTTACTTTCCTCATGCCCCTCTTCTGAAGACTCACTTTGTCTCACTGTCTCCCTGCTACTCACCTCCACTTTTACCCTACCACTGCTTCAGTTGTTTCATCAGCTACTCGATAGAAGTATGCGATATTTCTGTTTCTAATGAAGAGCTACGTAAGGACTGAGGAGCAAGACTGATGAATCAGTGAATGTCTAATGCTATAAATGCTCATATGTAGACTTTAATGAAAGGGTGTAAGATTTAAGGTAGGGACAGGAACTATGCTGGTTTACAGGCATCATTTTAAAGCTTCCAGCAGTGAAACTTTATATCCAGTGTGCTTATCTAGTGCTTAAACACAACTTCCTTTTCTTGCATGTTAAAATATGTTTTTACTTACTAAGCTGTAGATACTTTCAAATTCTCTGTGAACGGAATAAGTGTATATCTGATCAAAGTTTTTCGCTGATGCTGAAATAGCAAGAGACTCCCTTTAGATATTGAAAATTGTTTCCTTTGCCTTAATGGTCTCAAATTTCTCTAATTCTCATTTCTTGATAATTATTAAAATAACATTCTTGTAGGAACTTGAGTTTAGTATGATAGGCACTAGATCCTTGTATCCCACTAGAACACTCTTCATCTTTAAAATGGTGCATCAATTTAATATCATGACTTGCAAGGTAGGCCTATTAGTGAGTATGCTCAGGTGTCAAAGTTCAGTCCTAATTCAGAGCAGCTGGAAAAGATGAGAGATGAAATCAAATACTAGCTTTTCTTCACTGAAGTGCTGAGCTGTGATAGCAATTAACTCAGGTCTTGTGTTATCTTCCATTCTCCTCTTTGCTTTACTCTTCATTCCACTTTCTTTGCATCAGTAACTATATTAACTAACCAAAGCTATATATTGTGCAAAACTCTCTTGGGGTGTGAAATAGCTCAAGTGCTACAGTTGGTATGGGCAGAAACGTGGGTTGCACAATTGTTATACCTGTGTTTCACTAGTACTTTGGCACTGAAGTTACAAGAGTTTGCACCAAGACACACAAGCTTTGTATTTTGCCTCCTTTCGATCTCCTCATTGTGGCCTCATGTTATCCATCCAGAAAGCAGCTCCAGTCCCATCACAGCTACTTTCTTTCCCCAAAGATGGATGGATCACTGTTAACATCTTTAGTATCTTCTAAAAGACTATTAAGCAGATGCTTTTTT
Organism: Rynchops niger; assembly: GCA_013400035.1. NCBI lineage: Eukaryota > Metazoa > Chordata > Aves > Charadriiformes > Laridae > Rynchops > Rynchops niger. The sequence goes on along the minus strand of VXBH01007063.1, from coordinate 520,661 downwards.
TGCATACTATGGCTCTTGAAAGAACGTTATTGAATTGAAGCCTTATGAGAAGAGTTTGAATTCAAAGACTGAGGGTTTTTTCCTTTCTACATCACACCCTTAATGGAAAGTTTGAGCTTTATTTGTCATAGGAGGTCAAGATCTGACTGGAAACCTGAAACTATATTTAGTTATTTAATGTTATGCTTGTATATACAAAGTCTTTACCACTGTAGACTTAAATATTTCATTAACATGGTAAAGATTAGGAACTGAAAAACTTAATGTTTCAGTATTGCTTAAACTTTTAAAGTGTCCATTTTGCAGTTTAGAATTTCATAGAGGCACAGGGATATTTTGGCCATCTCCAGTTCAGAATCTATTATATGCTGATTTCCCGCTCCCCCCCACCACCCCCAGATGCATTTTTCTTATTTAAGCTAAAATTAATTTTATTGTTGTTTTATGAGCTTTACTGTGTTTGATCTGCTTGTATATATTGAAATATGGTCTTTCTTAATGTTACAGAATGAGTCCAGAGAGCATATTGTTGCCTTCAATATGTTAAATTACAGAGCATGCAAAAATCTATGGAAATCTTGTGTAGAGCATCACACATTTTTTCAAGCAAAGAAATCACTACCTCATGAAAAAAAGATATTGTCACATTATTGGACCCTGGGGTCTAGAAATCCAGCAAAGTAAGTATTCTGTGAAAGGAATGTTTTGCTTTGTAATGGGAAGGGGAGGGTTTGTGTCAATGGTAGCTCAAGTTGGAGTGACAGAGTTCAGTTCTGCCCACAGCTGTCTGTATGTGAACCATTTGACAAGTTATATAGCTATGCTTCTAGTTTCTTCAATACGGTGTCCTCACAATAGAATATTTTTTATAATATCCTTAAAAGGTATTTGAATATAAGTATGTTTTACTGGTATTTTTTCAATGTGCTATTTCAGTTTGAGGTATAAAAAACACTAGAAAGTAAAAATGTCATGTAGCTAATGATCCAATAAAAGAATTTGCAGAACAGATTTGTTTTGAACCACTCACCCCTTAGTGTCATATACACATTATTTAATATATTAGGGCCATTTCTGGAGTGTGTCACACCAACCACTTGTTACTGGCATCGAGATGAAAAATTTTGTCCCATCCAAGTATCTGAGATACTTTGTGCTATCTTTTGTGACACTTCTGATCTTTTATTTGCCTCATTGGTTTCTGCTACTCATGGAGCTGGTACTTTCATAGTGGTACCTGAGATCTAGTTCCCCAAAAGTAATACTTCAGAGCCTTCCATTTCGCTGTATAAAGTTGGGATTGTTCCTTCCCATATGCACCAACTGGGCCTTAACTTCATGAAACTTCATCTGCCAGTTTGTCTAGCCGCTTGACATTGTAACGTCCTTCTGCATTTCTTCACAAATGACCTTTATTTATGCCATCCTCTGTGACTGATATCTTCAGCAAACTCTGTTCACTCTTTTCTCTCCATCACTAATGAATATGTTGAATAGAAGAGACCCCAACAGATATCCCTCTAAGACTTCACTGCTGATCTTTTTATTGCTACAAGTCTAAAACACTTTTTCCTATTCTCTTTTATGTCACAAGTGAACAGGTATTTCCTCCAAGTGAGGACCCTATTCTCTAGCTCTTTAGTTTCTTTATGGGTTTAAAGGACCTTGACAAATATCTTTTTGAAATCTTGAATAGATTAAATAACTAGTTGCAGGTGGGAGGTTATACTCAAGTAGTTCTGCTGTTTCATTTTAGGGGCTTTTAGATATTTTTTTGTAACTATCAGTCACAGTGATTTCTTTCATTATGTTGATTTGTTCTGTTGTTTTCATGTATCAGCAATTCAGCTACAAATGTGTAGGGTCGTGTGTCATCTGTGTCCTGTCCCTATGCCACCCCTGAAAAAAATTGTCATGAAACATATCAAAAATCTTTCAAATTAATAGCGAATGAAAAAGAAAGTAAAAAGAAATTTTGGAGGATTCTTTGGTCATTTGATCATCTGTAGTCTCTGCCAACTCTAGAAACCTGCTTGTTCTGATGATTTTTGGAAAATATTTTATTGTTTTCTTTTTGTTTGTGGGTGGTGTTTGTGGTTTTTTTTTTTTTTGCAGTGTGTTCCTGTAACAGTTTAACTTTACATTTAATTTGTCAGAACGATTCTCTCTTTCCTATTTGGATAAGCTTTGGTTTTTGAATGATGTCATCATATTTCAAATAGCTTCCCAGACTTTGGTGGCTGGCTGGGTTTTCATACTGTCATGTCTCTTTAGACACTGCAGAAATTCATACCACGTGGACCAGTATTACTTGTAAATGAAGCACTTAGCCCACGAGGGCCGTCCAACACTAGGAGGCTGATATAATGTTATGTTTTCTGCTGGAGTGGAATTTCCGTATTTTTACCTGGTATTAGATCATAGTTAAAGCAAGTAAAACAAGTACTTGTACGAACAGTAAGCTAATTTTCTAGTGCTTTTACAGATCTGTATTTGAAAATTAGCTCCTCTATGGAGTTATAGGAACTTGTTCTTCCTATAGTCAAGGTTTCGAGGAGGTGACTTTCTCAAAGCTTGTGGGCTTGTCATGTCCTGGAGTCCTTTATTTCTCTCAAATTTGCAAACAAATTCAAAATCCTGATGCTTGTATATACACATGTAGACACAGGCATTGCACAGCCCTTGTGTTGTTAAGAAAGAAAACAGTACAAGTTCCAAAGGATACCAGTTTAGTATCATTCCAATTTTTACAAAACATTGGGTTTTTGACAAATTTTACTGTTACAATTTCTTAACAGCCTGTAACATGCAAGATAGTTCTCATTGTTGAACTGAGTCATTAAGAAAGACGACTTAAGTAATTTCATGTTCTGAGGCATTATCTCTAGTGAATTGCTTACTCAAGCTCTTAAGGAATCTCTAGGGAGAACTGTTGATTGTGATATTGTCCGTCAGCTTAGTGATATCCTCTGTACTAATGCATTCTTTGGCCGTATTATGCCAGCAACAAACATGAAATTTAGGATCTATGGGAGGCAGAAATAACTCAGCAACCCTTACTATCAGAGACTGTTAAAGTACATAAGAAGGAACAGTAATTTTGGAAGACTTTCAGTAGTTCCTATCAACTTAGTCACTGTCACTCAACAAATTATTTTTTCAAAGATTTAAGAAAAGGTGTGAACAAGTCACTTCCAAAGTTATCTGTCTTACCTTGAAAACTTGTGCTTTCCTACTTGTTTGTGATTGTGGGATGTTGTAAGAGACAACACGAGCTTCCATGTTCCTTTTCCAGGATGCTGCTGAGCTCATGTGGAAGCTAACGCAACCAAAAAAGGGATTCTGCATTCTCCCATATGAAAGGGAGCAAAATTTTCTATTGAGTAAAACAAACAAAACCAAAGAAACAAACAAAAACAAAAAAAGACAAAACAAAAAACAAAAAACAAACAAAAAAAAAACCAAAACAACTACAAACCCCCCCATCAACCACACCATACAACCCTGGAGGTTTTAAGATCGACTTGTCTTCAATAATTATTTTCATCCAGCTTCTGTCAGCTTTGAAGAGGGTTACATTCAGGTTTTACCACCTTAAGTATCACAAGTTTTCCTCTGGAATTTCTGGCTTTCTTGTACTATGTTCTTTTACAGTCATGTGAGGCAGATACCCGAGTGTTTATTGCATCAGTTCAAATAGTTGAATTCTTGCAACCTTTTAGTACAATTTCTTATTTGCACATCTCTGTGCCTTTCTGGGTTCTCTTAGCTTAAGGTACTAGTGGAATTCTGTTTAAGTTAGGCTGCTGAGTTGTATAAATTGCCTGTAAGCCTTATTCTAAGGGCAGGGTGAATCACATCTCCAACATTGAGAGACACGTTCATTCAACATTTCTGGACTGAATGCTGAGTTCAGGCATATTCTCATTCGTTGTTGAAAAGCTAGAAGTGTACCTATTTTTTTCACAAAGGATAACCTTGGTGATAGATGGGGCAAGGAACTGTCACCTCAAGATGTGACAGTCCATTCCAGAAAGGCATTAGCCTCTCAGTATCTTTGAGAAATATCCTTGTATTTGACATCTGAAGAGCAGCTGCTTGGAGTTCAGGAGGTTGTTTTTGTTATGTACTGAAGTACCTAGAGAATATATTGTTTAAGTGGTTCTGTGGTCAGGGTTTGGAGTTAGGGCTCTGGCTTCCTTCACACAAATTAGGTTGCATCTCAAAAGTCACCTGCATTGGAAAATGCATGAATAGGCACTAGTAAAAAAGGAAAATTGATTAGTGCAAAATATGTGGAATTCTTCAAGATGCCTTTTTTATAAGACATCCTCTTTTTCCTACTCTCCCTCTCCACTCTACCCATATAAGGCTTCTTTGAAAGAACTCTTCGTTTTTATAGAAGGCCAGAGCAGTTTGTGCTTTGTCATTGATATTCATAAGACTTATAGAAATAAAATAGGTAATACAGGCAAAAGCTTCTCCTGAGTTCATGGACTGTGTGTTTACTAAGCTTAAACACATCCATGGGTTACTAATTTTGACATCTAGATGCTTCATATTAAGTTTTCCCTCATTGTTTTTTTAAACTGTGAGAAGCTTTAAAAGTACACATTTGGAAGATGAAGGAATGAATTTGCTTTAAAATCATGAACAAGACATGTAATATACTTCAAAATACAAGGTTACTTTTTCTGTTTTACTAGTATAAACAAAAAGTAGTACAATGCAAAGCATACTTAAGGTTTGATATTAGCATGAGTAATAGCCACAGCATAAACAACTCTTTTTTTTTTTTTTTTTTTTAATGCTCTGTAAAATAAAGACATTTCAGGTCTGTAGCTCACATATCAGACACCCATTATGTACAGCTCAAGACTTAGAGCCAAAGGTGCTTTCTCTTTAATCTCATAAATTGCTACTTTTTCATGAGAAATCCTAGACCTGTAAACTTCAGGATGGGCAGTTTATCTCTCTGCTTGTCTGTCTTGGAATGCTGTGTAAAAGGATGCATACAAGTTAGTTTATCTCAATTTTTATCTACTTAAAAATTTTCTTTATGCTGTGTAATTCCATTAGTAAGATATTTTTATTGCTTTCCTAGATGAGATTCTGATTCTGATGCAAACCTTATCTTGTCAGGTTCTTGTCACAAGAAGCAGTCCAGACTTGGAGATCCCCTTTTCATGGCAGGTCTTTCTCTCATGGTTTATTCCTATAAGGAACATGTCACTCAAATGTAGCATCCCTCTGGAAATAGAGAATGGTCTGGTGTAGCTTTTACTTGCTGAGGCAGCAGGTAGATGGTTAAAGTAGTCCTGTGCTCAGTGAAGCCATTAGTGAATTACTACCCCTTTATGAGTTTTAACAGGGAACATCTAGAATCTTTTGTCTCTATTTGAGCCATGTTTTGTCAGGCACTCAGTTCAGTGCCAATAGGAGATACTGAATTTCCTGTTTTCCCCTCCATCATCTTAAACACAATTGGGTTAAAAATAACTCTCAGAAAAAGTTATTTTTACGCAGACTTGTGATTAGCGTTGTAGCAGGGATTAACAGTTTTATTGACACAAGTGAAGGACAGCAAATGGCTCTGTGAGAACGTAAAAGCATAAGCAAGGAGGGGTAAGCACAGGGGACTCTTTAAAACACATGAATTATAAAATTGACTTTTGTATTTTATTTAAGTTTTCTATGCAAAATAATTAACATACAGTGTTTTTTTTATTTCTTTTCAGGTCTGTAAACAGCCAGTACTGCAGAAAAGTTATAGGTGGAATGGTTTGGAACCCATCTATGAGACGATCTTTATCGGTTGAGCATCTAGAGACCAAAAGCCTTCCATCTCGATCACCTCCTGTTACCCCCAATTGGTAAATCCAGTTTCAGCCTTTCCCCATACCTTCCAGCCTCCTACCTTTTCTAATTGTATCTACTTTAGCAGAATAATTATGTAGGATGTACGTATATATTTAAACATTGTTATTCTGACTATATATATGATGACAGGAGAAGAGTGGGTGTCACTTCAACTTTAGCAAGGCTTTTGGTACAGTCTGACAAAATATTGTACCCAAGTTAAGACATTATGTTCTGACAGGGTGGACAACAATGTGGTTTAAAAAAAAAAAATAGTTGGATGATGGGACTCAGAGGGGAGTTGTTAACGGGTCATACTCCACCTGGAGGCCAATAGCAAGTAGACTACTGCAGGAGTCTGTCTTGGGACCTGTCCTGCTTAAAATCTTTATGATCTAGAGGAGGCAATGGAAAGTTTGCTTATAAAGTTTGCAGATGACACCAAACTGGGGAGATGAGTCAATCAGCTTGGGGGCAGGGCTGCTATCCAAAGGGACCTCGATAATCTGGAGAAACAGGCCAATCGGAACTGCATGAAATTCAGGAAGACAAATGCAAAGTTCCGGGAAGGAAGAACCCAGTGCAGCGGTACTGTCTGCGATGCAACTCTTTGGAAAAGGACCTGTTGATCTTCATAGGCAGCAAACAGTACATGAGCTATCTGGTGTGCCCTGGTAGATAAGTCCAACAGTAACCTGGTGGTATTAACAGAAGCATAGATGGTAGATCAAGGGAAGTGATTTATTTCCCTTTTGCATTATTAGAATGCTGCAGACACTTTTGTGTCCTCTAATACAAGAAAGACACTGACAAACTGGAGCAAGCTCAGCAAAGGCCCCCAGCCACCAAGGTAGTCAGGAGGCTGGAGCACTTACCCTATGAGGAGAGGCTGAGACAACTGCACTTGTTCAGCCTGGGGAAGAAAGGGTTTCCTGGATGCCTAACAACAGCCTGGCAATACTTAGGAGGAGACCAGATAGAGGTGTTGCATGGTGGGAGGATGAAGCAGCAGGTATATGTTGAAACAGGGGAAGCTCTATCTGGACATAATTAAAAACTGCTTTATCAGAAGCACAGTTGAGCAGTGGTTGTTTGGAGAAGCTGTGCAGTCTCTCTCTGTCCCTCAAGTTTTTTGAGATCTGATTGGATGAAGCCTTAAGCATTTGTCTCTGACCTCAGTTGACCTTGCTTTGAGCAGGAGCTTGGACTAGATAACTTCCATAGGTCCCTTCCAACTTGAAGTACCCTATAATTAGAACTTTAACAATACAGTTAGCATTTTAGAGGGGGGAAATAACAAATCAGTTCAGTGTACTGAACCTATCAGTGTTATGATTTCCTAGTATACTGTACGAAGTGTTTAAAAATTGATTATTTAAAGTGAGACCTATAGGCCTGTCATGAAGATTTTGGGACGTAGATTGCAATAGGATAGAAATTTTGCTTTGATAAAGTTTTATGAACTTCCAACTTGTGTTTGTGTTCCTTATTTTTAAGGCGGAGTCCTAGACTACGTCACGAAATTCGTAAACCACGACACTCATCTGTAGATAACCTTACAAATGAGATTAGTTATATTACTGAAACGGAGGATGTTTTTTATACATATAAGGGCTCTCCAACATCAAAGGATAGTGATTCAGAGTTCTCTCAGAACCGTAGTCCACAAAGGAGGTAAGGACTTCTGCAAACAATTTGTTACCTATTCTGATTTTTTTTAAAAAAACACCAAATAAAAAACCAAACAGCTTCAGTATAAAGTCATCATCATCGGTTATAATATTAAAATGAATTCAGTTTTATGTTTGCATCAGCTTTATTTTGACAAATTGCTAAACTGCAAATACAAAATGACCAGTTAAAAACAAACCAGACCTTCATCCCTAAACAATTCTTAGCAGTTGAGTTCTCAGTAAAATTAGACAAGCTATTAAGGCAGGCCTGTTCATAACTGCAATATTTATAATATTTATAGAATTATTAATAATAATATTCAAAGTAGCTTCTGCACCCCTTTCCTACCTGTTATAAAGTCTTCCTGTTTTGGTTTTCTTTTTTTTTGGGGAGGGGGGGAAATACTTATTGACCTCCTTTAAGAGTTCACTTATATTCCATCAGCTTAACATCGTCAATTGAAAGAGTTACTGCATTTGAGTAAACACAACAACATAATAATGCTAGCAGTCATCCATCTTCTCCCACAGAGGAACTGTAGATTGCTAGTCTAAAGGCAGTCTCTGCTTTTTGCCTTGAGGTATTTTTGCTGTATTCCTTCAGGACCAACTTTGTTCTCCCCTGAGGTGTTCTAAACACTGCTAGGTTTGCTTCCAGGGCTTGAAGCATCTATCTTTGTGCACGGATTATTTGTTTGCTCTTATATTACACTTTATGTCTGGCTTCACTCTTATCTTGGTATGAGGTTCAACAAGGCCGAGTGCCGGGTCCTGCACTTGGGTCACAACAACCCCATGCAGCGCTACAGGATTGGGGCGGAGTGGCTGGAAAGATGCCCGGCAGAAAAGGACCTGGGGGTGTTGGTGGACAGCCGGCTGAATATGAGCCAGCAGTGTGCCCAGGTGGCCAAGAAGGCCAACAGCATCCTGGCCTGTATCAGGAACAGCGTGGTGAGCCAGACTAGGGAAGTGATCATCCCCCTGTACTCGGCATTGGTGAGGCCCCACCTCGAGTCCTGTGTTCAGTTTTGGACCCCTCACTACAAGAGAGACATTGAGGTGCTGGAGCGTGTCCAGAGGAGGGCTACAAAGCTGGTGAGGGGTCTGGAGGACAAACCTTATGAGGAACAACTGAGGGAGCTGGGGTTGTTCAGCCTGGAGAAGAGGAGGCTGAGGGGAGACCTTATCACCCTCTACAACTACCTGAAAGGAGGTTGTAGAGAGAGGGGGGCTGACCTCTTCTCCTTGGTGACAGGTGATAGGACGAGAGGAAATGGGTTCAAGTTATGTCAGGAGAGGTTTAGATTGGATATTAGGAAGCATTTTTTCACTGAAAGGGTTATTAACCATGGGAATAGGCTGCCCAGGGAGGTGGTGGATTCACCGTCCCTGGAGGTGTTTAAAAAAAGGGTAGATGTGGTACTTAGGGACATGGTTTAGAAGTGGCTTTTGTCAGGGTAGGTTAATGGTTGGACTTGATGATCTTAAAGGTCCCTTCCAACCTCAGCAATTCTATGATTCTGTGATCTTACAGGGGCATTTCTTAATGAGTAACTTCGGACTAACACAATATTAACTTCGGAAATAGTGTACAAAGTCATTAATTGTTCAGTCTCCAAAAGAAAACAGAGCTACTTTAACACTTCCGGCTGGGGAGAATATTATATATTAAAATGCAGGTTCCTTTTTAATGTTACAAAAGGAAAATGGTTTCTAGTGATCCCTAGTAACTTTAAGGCAATATGTATTTTGAGAAGCAATGTATTAATGGAAGCTGATAGGACTCGCCTACCTCTGTGATAGTGTGCAGCTACTAACTGTAGCTTTAAACTGTGGATTTAAACTGGTTTCTTCAAATATGAATTTATTGTTGTTTATTTATGTATTATTAGTACATTACAGCAGAGAGGTTTATATGAAAGCAGGGAAAAACCAAATATATGCATATTTGTAGATTGTTACTGTGGTGTTTTAAATTGTTTTTCTCTCTTTCTGACTGGAAGTCAGAAGAACCTTAATACTAGTAGCATCAGTAGGAGCCGTAATAATATAGAAAGGTGATGCCTCTAGGTGTTGTGAGTAGTCATAGATAGGAAGCAATGTCTTCTGTTTACAGATTATACACTTTTAGAAGTATTTTACCAGTAAAAATAATGAGGCAGATCATAAAAGGAGATAATGAGGGTAGAAGCTGTAGACAGAAAACTAAACTACAATGCTGTAGTTGTGTGACTGGCGGATTGTGTCCTGACAGTTTAGTATGTTCTTGAGGTTTTTCTTGTATTTTTCTTTTCTTCCCCAGAATTTTTTTCCTTTCCTTCCTGTTTCATCTTCTGATGCCTACTGAGAATGGAGTGGAAAAGCTTGCTTTTGTGCTGTTTCCCAGACAGTGAAAATAGGATGTTCTAAAATTTGAAAATAGAATGTTCATTTATTTTCTGAGCACTAAATGACTATGCTGTATCTGAGTAATATCACTCACTGTGGAGAAGATTACTGTTACTACCTCATATAAACCAAACTTTCTATACATCTTATTGCCAATGCATTCTTGGTTTCCTGGGTGTGTTTATAGTATTTGATACTCTGCAGATAACTAAAAAAATGTTTGCATAAATACGATTAATTTAAATTTCAAGTGTGTGTTTTCAAAGGAGAATGTAATGCATGCAACGAATGATCCTTTCTTGTACTGGTACTTTTGTAATACTTTCCTTTTTAACAATTAAGGTAAAATATACACTAACCATCCAAACAAAAAACATGTTTCTTCTCTATGCTGAAGTTTTCAGCAGTTCATGTTAGTCCACATTCCAATTTTTCTTCTTTTGTATTCTTAGAGTAGTCATTACTTGTCTCACTCCCCCTGTTGAAAGATGTAAAGTAAAATTAAGTGTATGTATGTGTAGTCAAATCTTTATTTCCCTGAATGCTTTATTGGAAGAGGGAATCTAACACTATCAGCTAAATCTGTTTTATAAAACAAGTTTAAATTGCATATCTTCAGTATTAAATGTGGACAAACACTTGTCCCGGACTTTTGCCACACTTCGGGAATATTTAGGTATTAATGATAAATCACCTTGGAGAATACTGATAAAACCAACTTACTCATTTTTGCCATGCTGGTCTTTAGTAGATTTGACATTAACAAAATTTGAGATTAACATTTTATGGAAAAGTATTGAAATTGTAAATCTGGTTTTCTTTTTCCTTAGAGGAGAGCCAAAAGCAGCTTCTCGTAGTCCTGATAACATATGTTGTCTTTAAAGGCCCTTTTTTTCATACTCCTAGCATGCCTTCTGAGACTATCAAAAGAGGTATTAGTTAATGCTCATTATAACTAATTAATAGCTTTGTGAAAAAAAAAAAAATCTGAAAGTTTTTGGAGAGCTACTAGCAAACAACTGTAAGATGCTGGTTTTTAATTTCTGAATTGTTATGTCTGGGACTTCAAATCTTATTATAATAATGCAGCTGCTTGATTTTTGTCAACAAAATATGTTTATATCAATTTCCTTTACTGTGTCTGAAGCTCAAGACTGTACATGCTGTAGTTAGCATGGGATATGGTTCTTTTCTATTTTTGAGGCTGCCGTTGGCATTTCAGGGGTGAGGGGGATAGTTTTCACCTGTTTCCCTTCAGTCCCTGTGTAATGTCTTGCATCTTTTTTGTCAAAACAACGAGTGGTCCAAGATAGACCTACCTTCAAACTGATCTGTGGTAATACAGTGCTTGTTGAGACAAATATATAGTTAAAATTTATATAAGAAGACTTACTGTGTACCTAATCCTACCAAGGTATGTTTGGAACCTTGGTGGGTATCAGAACTGTAGAAGCCACCACTGGCAGAGCACATAAACCTGCACTTATTTTCCTATACAACTTTTTTTACCTCCTAGCAATACCAAGCATAATTATTTTCTTAATAATCAATTTCTTCCTTGCTGTGTTTACTCACTTAAGAGAATCAATCAAGTTCTATTTTCTTTCTGTAAAACATTACACAATTTAGAAAACAAACTATGTGGAACAGCCCTTAGTTTAGAGGGCATAAAACACACCAGTTATTAGCATTTCTTCCTCCATTTCTTTAAATGTGTTCTACTGTGTTGACCTGTCAACACCTGGAACTATGTTTACTGTTAAATGCTTCTAAATAATCATGTTGGAGATAAGGGCCAAGAATATTTTGACTTTTATTATATTGTTTCACTGAAGAGTACAGTGATTGTCTTAAAAATGTGTTTTGTATGAACATTCTACCATCTAGCAGAAATTCAAGGTATATCCTACAGGCTGTGACTGGAAAAAGAAAATTACAAAATAGAGCAAACCACGTGTATAGATGAACTACAGAAAACCAGGGCAAGCTTTTGAGTCTCGTGTCAGTGTAGCTAGGCTGCTTCTGCTGCGCAAATTATCTAAGGTACTTTCACATCCAAGTACAATTTGAGGCTCAGACAAAGTGAAAAGAAGCAATCTTTCTCTCTCAGATTAGTGTCTGCAGAAAAGATTGGAGCTGTCTATTACATATGTATTATAGACAAAAAATTGCTCTAATCTCAAATTAACATATATTAAATAGAGCTTTATTCACAGGGCATGAATAGGTTTGCCTATCTAAGCCAACCATCTCAAATCACAGCTGCATACAAAACCTGTCATCAAAGACAGTGTTAGAGAGGACTTCAAGAGGACTTTTGTTTAGCCCAGGTCTCCGCAGCCTTTGTGAAGAAAGCTTCCCCTGTCAGTTCTTTCTCCTCTTTCTTGCCCTGCTGCTGTCCGACTCATCCGACTGCTACTGCCACTGAAAAATTAACACTAAACACAGACATGGAGCCCACGCTGAGCCTTCTGAAGTCTTATAGGTTGCTTTCTGTGTTATACCACACTTTTTGTTATGACTGTGCCTCCCCAGTCCAGAACAGGTAATATAATCTGCTGACTATATGTTGTACTCGCTCTGTCACTATATTTATCCCATGTCTACATATGTATGCACATGCTACTACTGTTATTTTGTTTTTAAAATGTTTTCAAGAATAATATTGAGGTAAAACATAATAGTAAGTGTACTTGTTTGATTATTTTTCAGTTAAATTTGGCTTTCCCTAGTCTTGACTTCAGCTTACTGAAGTTGTTTTTCTTCAGAGATTCACATTTTCTTCATTGAAGCACTGCTGCTACTGACTTAACTACATTTCTTATTTTAAGCAAGGTAGAAAACCCCTGTTCTGTGAGGTTACATACCTTATCTTTAGGTGTCTTTAAGCACTGAGGTATGCATTAGGCAATAGTTATGATTATGAAGCTTTAGGGCTTTCCTTTAAGATAGAAAAATAGAACAAATTATATTATGAGGCTTTATCATTTCTAAAGTTACTTCTGATGAAAAGCTGCTTAAATTTGGTGGGGTTTTTTCAAAATTGTGCCATACCAATGGGCTACCTGGCATCAACCCATCCTGACCATCTGCTATCCTGATAGGTAGCCTGGATGAGCTCCTGGAAGAGCTTGCCTTTGAGAAAAATGTTTCCCTTTCAGTGTAACAGGTTTAAACCACAGCTGGTTATTTTTAAAGGTTGGCCGAGGGACTTGTGCAGGGAATTCTTTTTGATCAAAATTTTCCCTTTTTTAAGCCTTCTACAGAATCACAGAATCTTCATGGTTGGAAAGGACCTCTAAGATCATCACGTCCAACCAAACAACCTACAATCTCTGCCACTAGAGCATGCCCTGAATGCCACATCTAGAGGTTTCTTAAACACCTCTAGGGATGGTGACTCAACCACCTCCCTGGGCAGGCCGTTCCAGTGCCTGACCACTCTTTCAGTAAAGTAATTCCTCCTAAGATCTAATCTAAACCTCCCCTGCTGCAACTTCAGACCATTTCCTCTGGTCCTGTCATTATTCCCTTGGGAGAAGAGGCCAACACCCACTTTTCTCCAACCTCCTTTCAGGTAGTTGTAGAGGGCAATGAGGTCTCCCCTCAGCCTCCTCTTCTCCAGGCTAAACGTGCCCAGTTCCCTCAGCCTCTCCTCATATGACCTGGTCTCCAGACCCCTCACCAGCCTGGTAGCTCTCCTCTGGACATGCTCCAGCACCTCAATGTCCCTCTTGTACAGTGGGGCCCAGAACTGAACACAGCACTCGAGGTGAGGCCTCACCAGTGCCCAGTACAGAGGTATGATCACTCCCCTGCTCCTGCTGGCCACGCTATTCCTGGTACAAGCCAGAATGCTGTTGGCCTTCTTGGCCACCTGGACATACTGCTGGCTCATGTTAAGCTGGCTGTCCACCAGCACCCCCAGGTCCTTTTCTGACGGGCAGCTTTCCAGCCACTCTTCCTCTGGTACCTGAATATTACCAACACTGCAGTTTTTCTTTATAAAGGGTAGCACTGGAGTTTCCAAATTTGGAATGAGGAAAGCCTCACTGGTGTAGAGGAAAAAAATCATCACTAGTGATACACCTTTCTGTGATGCTAGTGCAATCTGTACACTAATGTGTCATTTGAGGGCCAAAGGCCACAGCAGAATTGAAGTAGTCATATTGAAGTATGTGGCACTGTTTCAGGACCAGGTTGGCAAATATAAGCAGTAACCTTCAAATCTAATTTGGCTTTAACTGGGGCAGTAGGCTTTAGGCTTGCAATAGGTTTTTGGAATCTTGTACTCTGATATGCTTGATCGTGTATCACATGGCAGTTTTTGTCTTGAAAGACTGGACTGTCCATCCCCTGTGGAAGTTCTGGTTCTCAGTATTGACTTTTGTTTTTTCAAAAAAAAAAAATAAAATGTAGCTAATATTTAGGGAATGTAACTTAATGTTTGTCACACCCAGTAGTTAAAGTGTAGGATACTTCACTGATGAGCTGTTACAAGAACAGAAAAAAACATTCAAAGAAACTAGCTTACCCTTTACCTTCAAGTAAATAAGTGAAAACTGAAATTACTAAAATTAGTTTCCTTGTTTCCTTATGTTCAAGTATGTGTTGTAAAGTAAAAATCTGTAGATTTAAATGTTTCAATAATATGCATTTTAAACACTCGGTGAACTTAAAATACCGAGGTCCAAGGTATGCCATGAAAATACAGACATGTAACTGAGTAGTGTTTAAGGAGCTTTGAACTGTAATTTTCCCTACATGTTCCTTTCCTTTTTTTTCAAGCATCTTATGGTGTGTGAGGTGTGATACAGATGTTCATGCTTCACAGTGAAATGAGAAATGAAAGTGAATGAATGAATGTCAAAAAATGAAAACTGAAAGCCACTGTGTTGTTTAATGCTCTTAAACTCTAAGAAACCAGATGCGGGGATCATACATGGCTTTTAGCCAGCTTCTATGAAAAGGGAAGAGTACCCTCCACTCTTACCCTATTTGTGAATTTAAGGTTTTAATCTGGCTTTGTGGGAAGACCAACACCCACACTTGCCCTTTAATTGAATGTTGTCTCATTAAAGTTAGGTGGTGTCTCTTTCTGACAAGAAGGTGGTGGAAGCAAAGGGTTACTAAAACAAGCAGGTTTCTTTGTGGTTCAAGATAATCTTATTCATGTTACTAGTGTAGGACTAATTTCCCCTTTGTGTGAGGCACAGAGCTTATTTTTGACCTTGTAAATTCAGGTTTAATAGCTTATAGCTTTTAAAAAATGTTTTTATACCATAGGTGGAATAGTTTGGCATGTTAATATAGCTGTTGCTTGCCCTATTAATGCCCTTTTTCATATTTTAGAACACACTTTTCTGAGTAGGAAGGGTATATGTTAGTAAGAACATATAAGTTTATGTATATAAGGTGCTATTTTAAGGGAAAAAAACTGGATTGTTGGCTTGGAAAAGTAACCAGTGTGTGGAGGGTCACCCTACTTGAACTGTATTCAGCTTCTCTGTAATGAAGTAAACCAAAGACGTCTGTTTGCTTTAGAACATCAGACTGACTAGGAACAAGAGTTTTGGTAGTTTTTCAGAGTAGACTGAGTGACCTAACCCATTTCTAAGTCGTGAGGTATAGTATCAGTCAGTGAGAAAAACTTGCTGACAGATGAAGCATTATAGATTTATTCCTAAAGTCATGCATTGATTCGTGAGATAAATCTGGCAAGTTATTTATAGAGTATGATGCATGAGGAGAACCAGAAGACTCAGTGTGGGGGTGTGGGGATGACTGAGGAGGGGTCTGGTCACGTTGTTGCCTTATTCTGCCAAAAGAGGGTTATCAAGAATATGGAGCCAACTGTTCTCGGAGATGCACGGCAAAAACAGGTGAAGCAATGGACACAAGCTACACCGAGGGAAATGCTCAAAAGAAGGGGCAGGGTGATGCGGGGTGGGGAATCCCACTGAGATTAGTTAAAACCTCGTACATATTGACAGAAAAGTGGAGGTGTTTCCATCCTTGGAAAACCTCAAATGCAACATGACAAGGACCTGAACGTCCTCATCTAACTTTGATGTTGGCTGTTCTTTGAACAAGAGTTTAGGTGATCTCTCAAGATCACTTCCAACCTAAATTTACTTTGGGACTACAATTCTACTTGTTCTAAATGCAATATATTCCTGCATAAGCTTTTCTCTTAAAGTTAAATGTGCTTGCAGAGCTATAAAGCTCTTTAACTTACATGCTAAAACTGTCTTTTGCTGGTGATATAGATAGCATAATGTGTAGAGTGCCAGAGTTGGAGCGGAAGGAAATGAAATGATGAACTAGCATACAAAACGGAAATTCACTTACGCTGTGCTTTGAATTTCTGGAAGTGCATATACGTTCCTGGTGTAAGTGTGATGCATCATCTGGTGAAGGTATTGCACTGAAAATAGATTTCCTGAACGTATGCTGCATTTGTTCAATTCTTTCAGCTTGCCGTTTTGATAGACAATAAACTATAGCTGCATAGTGAGATTTGGTGAATGTACTATGGGAATGCATCATTATTTTAACTACAACATAATCACTTCTGTGAACAAAATTTTTAAAGCAGTGCAGCTGATGAAAGTACCCTTCAGATGTATCCAGCCCAGTCCTAGTAACTACTTTCTTGATGGAAAATTGCAAGTAATTAAAACAAACAAAAAAATTAAACCAAGTTATTTATCCTTAATTTGTAATCATACATAGATGGGTTGAGTTCCTTGTTCTTACACTAAATTGCATTTCACAGGAGTCTGTTGCCCTTATTCATGTACTTCAGTCCTCCTTAAGGAAGATGTTGTTCTAATACTAGGCAGTGGGTCTCAGAACATTTCAGTTAGTTTCAAGTTAGGGTTTTAAGACTACTACTAATAGACTTTTATGAGTTCTACTGTGCTTTTCTGCTCAAATATATATGAAAACAGTATATGTATATGCTTTGCTTACATGTAAACCTTTCTTTTTAAATATACGTCCTTATTAAAACGTACTACGCTTTCCTTGCCAGTTCAAAAAACAGCCATTTCACATCCAAAAAAGAAAGTCTCAAAGCTGAATTGCAAATCTTTGATAAGACAAATTTTACAGCAAGCCAAGCAGTTGCAGAGTATCAGAATACGTGAAACATTTATGGAAAGTCAGTAAACTGGAATATGGTTTGTAGAGGCAATGCAGAATAATTCAAATTTTCCTTTTATATAGGTGATGTCAGCAGCTTACAAATGTGGATGTTTGGAATTTATAGAAAAATCACTGTAAAACTTGTGTATACCATGAAGTCCGCAAGTTTTCCTGTAATGGTACTCCTAAGTATGCAGCACAAAGAATCTACGTGCACACCTTAAACAGTCATTTTGTTTGTAGAAATGCTGAACATGAACGGTGCAAGGCATTGTGTATATAAATTTCTCTAAAAGGCAGCAAAAAAAATGTGGCTAAATATTTTCTACTTGTTTGGCTGATGAATAATGATCCAAGTTTTAATGGTGAGCTCTCAGAAAAGAGGTGGTAAGGGAAATGCTGGCACACTAGGTTGTCCCAGCCCTGCAGGTGTTAGAATAAAAGAAGCTTTAAGAACTTGAAGAACACCACAAGGGCATAAACCTACAGATGTTTCCTTCAGTTGTTTTTAAGGGGGGTGGGGTGGGGGTGCTACAGTTCTATTGTTTCAGTTGTCCCTTTTCTCTCGGGGTTTTACTCTGCTGTAGTTTATCATCCTCAGTTCTCAGAATAGCAGAATTCCCTGGTAGGGCACACTGAAATGGGGAGGAGTGGTCTCCCCTTAAGACCTGTTCTTTCTGTCCTCCTGACAGAAGAGGAAAGTTAGATTATTTTTTTTTTCAGGGCAAGGAGTTTTATTATAAAGATTGTCGCTAACAGAGCAATCCACAGTGAAGGAAAGATTGAAATGGCACCATTTTAGATATATTGTGGAGTAAGGAAGAGTTCTGAAGTGGTGCTTGTTAGCTTCATCAATGGAAAGTTTAATCTCCTTGCAAGGAAGGGCGCTTTTTCTTGATGAAAAAGTGGAATGGCTGGTCTGGTGAGTGTTCTTCTTTATTGACTTAAAATATGGTCCTTGTCCTGTGCTGTGAAATGAGGAAGATATGTTAGTAAAATGTGGAATAATGTATAGCCAGAAAAGATCATCTAATTATACGTGTTAACATATCAGTGAGTAATTAAATGTTAGAAACACTATTTAAGTTGTGGAGATCAAAATTCTGCAGCTCTAGCATGCTGAGCTACTAAAGACTTTAGGAAGACACAGATGCATTGTCCCTGATGAATTCTTTTAAGCACTGAATTTGTTCGCTTTCTAGGTCAAATTTTTCGTTACCTTTTTTTCCCTTTAAAAGGTAACAGAGTGATTCAGTAACTCTTTCAGAGCTGGTATGTTTGAATTAAAGTGCAATAATCTAACAGATAAACCTTCAGCAAACATTACTAAGAATTTATATCCCACATCTAAGTCTCTGAATGTATTGGTGAGATGATGAAAAACTTGCTCTGTTTATACACGAGATATGAATGGAAGACCAAGTTGTTTTCTTTCNTGAAGATAGGGATATTGTGTCTGTTTGCATCACAGTTTTACAGATTGTAAATTTTTTGGGGAAGGCTTTTGGAAGGGGTTAACTTATGGCAATGCGAATTCTACATTGAATTTGGTAATAGAGCTGTAACTGTACTGTGGCAAAACGTAGAAAAGATGTACAATTTCATTGTGCTTTGCCTCAGAAGGAAATCAATTAGCTTAAACGAAAATAAATCCAATGTTTCTTTATTTTTAGCATGACTTCCTAAGGAAATAAGGCTTATGTCATTGCACTGCCTGTCTGCCTCTGTTCCCATTTTAGAATGTCTGGACGATTGCAGTCAAATCTAATGTAGGCATCGAGTTTTCAAAGGTACAAAGTCTTCTACAAGATTAGTGAAAGTCAGTGAGTAGGCAGAAAAAAAAGAAAAATCTTAAACTGATCTTGTCCTCTTCCTGAGCAATTACAGTACAGGTTCAATGGTTGTCTGTTCCATTTAGATGTGGGCTGATCAGGCAGCAAGTGAATGCACGTTCCCAAAGGATCTGCTGTGCACTGCTGGGGGTACTATGGGGATTGGAAACAAGGAGAGACAGAGGTGTTTGTGGGAGAGTGGGGGTAATGGATGTCAGTGGAATCAGAAGGGGGGCATGACTGCAGTAAAAAAGGAAGAATTTTAGTGGTTTAAAAAAAAAAATTGAAGTACACGCAACCCAAACCTCCACAAATTTGTAGGGAATCAAGCTTTACCATCCTTGCCTCTCAAGGAAGAATTTCTTCATATTGTAGAATACATGTAAGGAAACTTAACGAGACTGATACTGCTGCTATTTTTACTGTAGTTTTGATGAAACATAGTACATAATTCTTAGTATTGAGGGTTTTTTTAGGGAACAACAGTTGGAATTTTAACTGTGTACTGTGAATTCCCTCCTACAACTTGACAATTCAACAATTCTGCATTCAAACCAGACTACTTGTGTTTGTATTTTTCCAGCATGGGCTTATATCACTCTAGGTTTTTTGGTTATTACTTAATCAAATTTGTAAAGCTATCCCATCTGCCTTAAACTTACTTTGCTTTGCAAGTACCTTTTTGGTAACCTTTACTTTAAATTTTATCTTAGTGTCACAGCTACTGTTTTAATTGATGTAATATTGTTTAGTTCACTGTTTCAGATGATTTCTGATAAAGTTAATTGAATGACTTGGAAAATGCTACGTAGTGCAAATTTTGATTTTTTTTTTTTTTTCCATGCTAGACTGTCCTCATCTGTGTAACCACTTCTGCTTTAGTTATGCTTTGTCTTAAAATTTTCTGCCTACATGTGTTCTGCTCTTGCATTACGAGAATGAATAAGAAAATTCATGTTTCTGAAGCAGCCTATGCTCATTTTTTGTTACCTATACATAGAGATTTTGCCACATTTGAGTTTTACAAAACACAGTCGGTGACATCTGTAGTCATTGTGAGCTACACCTAAAACTTTCTTAAATTATGTAGTGCGTCATACTAAATTGCCTCTGTAAACTCCAACATAGTTTAAGTTGCAGTAGCAGATGTGTGTTGCCTGTAGTTGGGCTTGTGCCAAAAGTGGAAGTGAGTGGTTAAAGCCATCCTGGGATTTTTGTCAAGTGTTTCATATATTTCAGAATTGTCTGATTCAGACTTTCAGCACAGGATTAAGTAATCTTTAATTTGCTGTGAGCACACCTTTTGGCTTTTGTGCAGGCATTTTTTTTTCCTTAGAGTTCAGTTATTGTTTTCCTTAAGACTTAACTTATGTTCATTTACTGTTTTGTTTTGGTTTTTTAACAGGTCATCTGAACAAGAATCGCCAAAGTGAGTTTTCTTTGAACTTTTCTACTATAGCATCTCTAGCTTTAAGATATATAATAAAATACATAACTTGAACTGATTTTTCAAAGTATTGGTATTGTATGGTTAGAAGATACAAATAAATGTATAAACCAATGAAGATTGTAAAGATTTGTGGGAAAAAAATAATATTTTTTTTTCGACCAGGATGTGGAAATTCTTAAGTCCTAATACACCCCTGGTCACTATTAACAAAAAAGTTGGTTAAAAACTGATGTAAAAGCTTAACGATGCAAAAATCCACTGGCAATTTTATCTGGTAACTCTTTATGTAGTGCCAGAAGGCATTAACTGAAAAAAATTGTCATATTTTTCTGATACTGTTATATTTTTTTTCTACACTGAAAAATCATTATGATCTGTAATCTCAACTTGTAAGTGAAATGTGTGTTGTGGGGGGGTTTTTTGTTTTGCTTTTTTGAAAATTTCTATGTTCTGAAAAACCTATTAGGATATATTTACATACAGAGTGTTCCTACTTGCTTACCATTGACCTCACAGGCATCATGACGTGTCCTGGAAGCTATCAGATAAAAACAACATCAGAAATATTATGGCAAGAATAAGTTTCCTTAATGGCACCTTTCAGAATATTTGTGTTTGTTGCAGTCAGATTTCCATAAGCCGAGAAATAAGGGTTTGCATTATTAAAGTTTGCCGCAATGTGAGTCCTGTACGTTAAAAGCCTAAGCTACATTCCTCTATAGTGTAGTATTACTATTTTTGACAGCTAGCAATTGCTGCTGGAAACAGTTCAGAAAAGCTCATATACCTAGCTAGACTAGTACCAGAGCAGAGATGAATGTTTGAATTTACAAATTTCAGTGCCAGGTTTTACTTATATATACTTCAGCTACTTTAACCCTGTGAGAATTTGATGTTGCTTTTTGGAATAAACTACAATAAACAACTAACAGCCCATGTACTTCAAGGATCAAATATGCTTCGTTGCAGTGCTGGGTTGTCAGTAGCAG
Source organism: Rynchops niger (assembly GCA_013400035.1). NCBI lineage: Eukaryota > Metazoa > Chordata > Aves > Charadriiformes > Laridae > Rynchops > Rynchops niger. Next base: position 499,321 of record VXBH01007063.1, on the reverse strand, counting down.
CGCAGAGTATTCTTGCAAGAGGTACTGCCACTGAGCATGATGATCTGTCATGTGAGCGCAAGGTCTGTCTGCGGTTGGGTAATACAAGTAGCTAGGACTCAGTTTTTGCTATAAGCAACACGGTTAGTGATATGAAGCACTGTCTGAGCTACGCCTGGGTTTTCACCAGGACAGAGGTTTTCACAAAGTGCGATGTAGTGTTTATAAAGACAGATCTGTTCATGTGTATGGTATCTGTGAGTTTGATCTAATTAAAGAAGGGGTTTAGTTGTATTAGACAGAGGTCTGCATTTCATCCTCTTCAGAAGAGGGCATGTAACGAAATGACTGTTTGAATTGTCCTGGAGCATGACCAGGCAATTTGTCCAATTCTAAGAATTTAGGTGTTTGTTTACTTACCCATTTATGTTATCCTTGAATTTTAAAATTCTTGACTCACTTGGCCAGGTCTGCACCCCCATTTAATTCTGGGTCCTTCATGGTTATAGCTAACTTGACGACAGAATATATTAACTGTCATTAAACCTTTCATTGTCACTATTTCTCTGACAATTTGCCATGACTTTTCTGCAAAGCACCTTCTTGTGGAGGGATAAAATTGACATGGCCGTCATGAGAGGGAGGAATGAAAAATGCTTTGCAAGAATGAGAGTGGAATCGTGGCAGAAGGTTTTCGTGGGTAGGATTGGCAACTGAAGCTCCTTGTCCCTGGGGTTCAGCTCTCTTCCTGTTACTGTGATTTGCTGTACCACAGCAACGATGCCTTTCATGGATACATCCAAATATTTTTATTTTGCTGTTCTTGTTTTGTCCTTTCTTCTGGATGTTCGCTGATCAAATTACAGGTTTAGATCATACTCCCAATCCTGTTACCCTGCACCTCAAGAAGTGGTTTTAAATCTAAAGTACAAAGTTGGCTTGCTCTTAACTGGGCTGTACATTTGGATGTTTTGCTATTTAATTTAAAAATCTGGATAACAATACCTTTGTAATATTTATTTTTGTTTTTTGAAATGAAGGAATGTATTGGGAAACAGTCCAACACGGAGTTCTCTGACCTGTACCTCACCTAAAGCCTTGTCTCAGTCTCCCAATGGAGTTGGTAACATTTCTGGCTCTTACCCATTGGAAGAGGTCGATAAACAGTTCTTAGAAACATATGACAATATTACAAAAAGTAACTCAACAGAAGATTCCTGTCAGTACTACTGTGATAAGGTATGTCCAATTGCCTTCTTTTAACGTCAAAACTAGTACTAAATGTAGCTTTGAACTGTAGATTAACAACCAACAAAAAGTGTGGTTATGTTCCACGATGAGTATATTTTATGCAGTAATAACAATAAATCTTGCTTTACTATTCAGGCTTATCCAAGATTGTGTACAGTATGATAGGCAAGCCTGTCAACTATATTGATTTCCATAGCGTCCAGGTTTCCACAAGCATCACCAGGGGAAGTTCTCGTGGAATGGGAATACTTAAAGTGATTAAATCTTATTCCTTCAAGGAAAGATCAGATAACTCAAGCTACTGTATGTCTTGATAGCAGGCACAATTCTGTGCTGGCTAGAGTAGTAGCTCCTCCCAGCTGGCATTATGCTCGTGGATCATTCCTCCCCTTTTCCCAGCCTGTTCCAGAGTGGTGCCAAACAGCCTCCGAACCTGCCTGTCCAGTAGCTGCTGCCAACTTGTAATACCTCTGACTGGTGGATCGCTTGCAAAGATACTAATGCACCCATTTACAGGAGAAAAACTGGGGAAGAAGTAGTAACTTCATAGTCCTTAGGGCAGAATTGGTTCAAATGTGTTGTGCCTAATGTTTTTTCCTTCTGAGTCTCCTTTAGTAAAGACAAGACATCAAAAATTTTAATAGGAGCTATCAATTGAGAAAGCTAAGATGAGAGCAACAGTGTTAGGACAAAGCAAGCAGAGAACATATTTGCTGTTATGCGTGTTGCTATTTTCACAATCTAAAAGGTTAACAATCTAAAAGGTTACAATCATTAGTATATTCTGTAACATTAGCTTCTTCCTATTTTAAATATGGACTTACATAGAGTATTCTTGGTCAGCACATCTAAATTTGGATGCACTATTTTCTAATTTGCTGCTACTTTCCTTTAAAAATTGGAAAAGTTTTGGTTTGGTTTTTTTCTATGTATTGCAGAATGACCTAATTGAGGGAGATTTACTTTTGGTGCGTATCATACCAGATGAAGACGGGAAGTTTGGATTTAATCTAAAGGTAAAACAGTAATGTTTTAGTTATTTTTAAATGCTTTGTAGAGATGCTATGCTTTGACTTTATGATTATTTATCATTTTTAATGCAATGTTTTGGAGAAAGCAGTATATTCTACAGGCATTTCTTACGGACCGAGAGTTTTTTAGAAGCGGCAGCCTACTCCTTAAATGTTAAAATGACGTTTACAGAAATAAGCCTCTGTTAGTTCTGTGCCTTTTAGTTGCATACACTATGGACATGCCACATTTCCAAAGCAGATTGCCTTTTTGGCTTCTTAAATATGAACTTGGAAGTCTAATTTAAGACATCAACTTTTATACATTGGATCTCTGTATTATAAAACAAGTTAAATAGTTAGTACTATCCAAAAGAATATATCTATTAAAAATAATATTGGAAAGGTGAAAGTTAATTTATGGAGAAAATGGAAATTACTGTTGATAATTGACTATTGTAAATTTTTTACATTCCCTCACTGAAATTCCATTTAAGCAGATAGAGTAGTGTAAAGTAGCCATACTATCAAAGTCGGGGCGGAGTTTGATCTTGGGCATTTATTGGTGGGGCAGTGATAGAACATCATGTAAAGAGAATAAAGGATACGGTTGTCTGGAGCTTTGATACTACCCCATCCCTTGCAGGTTCATCCCAGCATCCAAGAACACTGTCTACCTTGCAGGTTCAAGTGTTGAATTAGGCTTGCTTGAAGGGTAGGGTTATGATAAAAGCTGCATTTGATCTGTTTATTGCCTATTAAAATATATGGCCAAGCGAAGACTGAGTCTAGTTTACTGAAAATCAGTCGATTAAAAACACCACACCCTCCCCCACAGTTACTCATGAAAATTCAGTCTTACTACCCCTGCCTGTAATGGCAGAGCATAAAGTTCCTATAAAACCAAATATAAGTGATTACTTGTTTTAAATACTGCTTATCCTTATTGTAATGATATACTTATGGTTGTTATTACTTGACATTCTTCTAGGGTGGTGTGGATCAAAAAATGCCATTAGTGGTATCAAGAATAACTCCAGGATCACCTGTAAGTAAATTCTTAAGACTTTTAATCCCTCCCTTTATTACTCCCTCCACTGCTCCCACAGGTCCATACACATAGGAACTGGGAAACCCTTAACCAGTATGAGAGCAGCTGAGCTATTCTTTTTAGAAATTGATTTGACCAGTAGTCTCTTAAACCACAGATGAAAAGATGTGGAAGCATTAGCCAAACAAGATACCAGTGGAAGGCGTGTTTATTTCCCCCTGTCATCTCAAAAAGTGCATCTTGAACTGGAAAATGTTTGATGAGGGGCAAGAGCAATGACTGAAGATATGGAACAGTGCTCGTTAAAGAAGTGAGTAGTCTGGACCCCTGCAGCCTAGAAAAAACGATCTAGTGTAAGGGAGATGTAGTAGAGATCTGCAAAATTAGGAGCACTGTGCACAGGGGATTCCAGTAGAAGAACTACAGGCTATCAAACTAAGTTAGTGAAAGTCGGATTCTTCATGCTTAGTGAAGTAGTTCTTCACGCATAAGATAGATCTATGAAACTCCTTGGCAGAGGCTGCTGTGGTTAAAATAATTTGCGGGTGATCAGGAGAGGACAAATAGTTGTGAGAAAAACCTGCAAGCAGTTACCAAATAGACAAACGACAATAGGCTGAGGAAATCCTTCGGGCTAAAAATATTTATAGGACGGGAAAGTACTTGTAGGGGACAAAGTGTGCAGAATATGTTTGCTCTGTTCTTATTTTGCCATGGATTTTTTGCTTGTTGGAAATATTTATGGACTAGGTAGAACACTCATGAGAATCAGTACAGCCATTGAATTCTTCTGCTGAATTGTGAAATAATAGTAACATAACATCTTGGTAACTTTTGAAGTAAATAATTAGTGCATAAATTTGTGAGGACGTATGCTGTTCTGTCTCAAATTTTTTGCACTCGCCTCCTTCCAAAGTGTATTTCCCAACTCTCATAAAATAATTTCACTGCAAACTTGATAGGAAATGTTGCTGGCTTAATCCTAAAACTCTGATGCAGTCTGTGTCTTGTAGACTCTTTGGAAATTTGATAAGTCACAGGACTGATACCTATGTGTCATGATGTGAATCAAGCTAAACAAGATTGTTTGAGAAGTTGTTTTTGTCACATAGATGATTTGTGGCTTGACTTATGCAGTGCATAGCACTCCTTTATGAACTACAATAATTATTGAAATCAAAGAGTAGTAGGAAATTATCAGTATTGATCTGGTTTGATTTTTTTCTCTTGGTTTGGAAAAGGACCAGACTTCTAACTTACAGACTTCATTTAAGTGTCTCCAGTTAGTGGCATAGGCATAGATGCAAATGGCCAGTTAGCTCTCCAGCCTTAGTAGGAGACCAAGCTTGCCACCAAGCGAGCAAGTCATCAAGGGTCAGGGAAGAAAATGGAAGAAGTTATCCAATACGGTATACTCAACAGTAGTGTTACAGAAATCACATCATGTTACAGCAAGAGGAAAAAAATAGACTTATTTTTAGAGCATAGGAGTATTAACATTGATTACATTGTTTCCCATAAACTACATTTCACCTGTTCTTGACTGTTTAAGGAAATGAATCTGATACTTGAAAGTTCAAGTTAAGCAGTCAATGGAATGCATTTTTACGTTATTTTAGCTCAATGATGCCTTTCCTTCATTGTATTTGCCTAGTATTTTAACTTGCTCTAGATTCACTTATTACTTTGTAAATTGTCCTCAGGGATGCTGTTTGGTAATATTATTTGCTAAGATTATTTCTCAGGTTTGTAGGGCACTTTTTCCCACTTTCCTATAAAAAGTACCATATTTTTTGTGGAGGAGGGGAAGCAAGCCTACTTGCCAAAATAAGGCAGTGTTTTCCCCTTCACATCCTAAAATTCTTTTAAAAATCCCCCTGTAGTACAGGAGTAATCTAGTACTCTGGTAAGATTGTAGGACAGAGTAGCCAAAATTGTTGTGGGAGGGCATGATATCTAAAGGACAACAGTTTATTCTATCTGTTTGGGATTTTTTTAACTAAAATCCTATACTGATTTTTTTCATAAACGGTATTAATGTCCTAAGGTGCTAAAGAAGTTGTCATGGTTTTATTTAGTAGAACTTCTCCTTGAAAAATTGTATGCATGCTTCTTGGAGCAATAACAAGGTGATTAGCATAAAATGAAACATTGGATGTGTCAATGGGACAGGAAGCCTTTGACATAATTAATGGTCTAGAAAAGCTCAGTATCTGAAAAATCTACAAATTATACTTACATAGAAGGAATTCTCCTTCAAGATATATTTTTAGTCAGATGATTCAAGTAAGAGAGTGGAGGCATTAACATGTCACATGATTAATAAAGTTCCTTTGAGCAAAGATATTAATCTCCTTCAGTAATAAAGAATAATAGCCAGCAACCAGCCAAGAAATCTAAATTATAGACAAATACAGGAGATCAGAAACCATTCCCTCCATGTTCTTGTTGACTTTTTGACTCTGCTAGACTGACCTGATATGTTCTTTATGTCACTTATCTTTTAAAATAATTATATTTCAGAGAGAATAATTTTTATCTCAAACAATAATATTTCAGAGTGATTAAATCAATCAATCATTCATAGTTGCATTCTTCAGTCTTGCCTTTGCAAATTGTAGAATATATGGCAAGGCAGTTTTTTGGAGAGCTGTGAATACCTACTTAAATCAGTGTTAAAGAATGCCATGGCTGTTCCTAATTAACATTCTTTTTCTGTTTACATTTGCCTTTTTTATTAATCATTGTCAGTCTTCCCTATTCTTCATTATTTTCTTTCCTTATCTCATTGGAAAAAGTTGGGGGAAACTATTCCTTTTTAAAATTTTTAAGCAGCTTTTCTGCTTGGGATTTTTTCCTCTTGCATACATCTCTCTTATTCCCTTCTCCTCTATCTGTTTCATGGCACTAATACATGTTTTAAGGTTTCTTTCCTTTTACTTTATTCTGACGCAAGTGGACCCCAGTTTATTTTCTTTTTCATATCCTTGCCTCTTTTTTTTTTATTCTGCATTTTTTTTCTTGTTGGCTCTTTCATTACTTCTTTCCACCTCCTCCTACTTCTTACTTGGTAATATAGTACATCACTGATAAACTTGCTTTAGGAGCCATCAGTGCAAGGCATAACCAGGATCAGGTCCAATTAGAACATCTTGTTCACATTTTGGGGTTGGTGATGCGTTTTTGATAGGGCTAATAATATTGGATGAATAAAGTTCAGGGAACTTGTACAGGCATTAAGGAAATGCAGGGTACAACTATGAATAGAGAATAACAGTAAAGGTCTGTCTCGTAACAAATGAAATGGAGTATATATGTAATTATGTCACTCTTGTTCAGCTGTTTATTTCCTAGACAAAATAAAAATTAGGGTAGCAATGAAAGTAAAATCGTTATGCTACTTGACACTCAAAGGTTGTAGAATCCTGCACATTCATATTACAGAATCACAGAAGGTTGAAAGGGACCTGGGGGGGTAATCTTGTCCAACCCCCTCTCCTCAAGGGTCACCTAGAGCAAGTTGCCCAGGACCATGTGCAGATGGCTTTTGAATACTCTAAGGTGGGAGACTCCACTATGTCTCTGGGCAGCCTGCTCCAGAGCTCAGTCACCCTCACAGTAAAAAAGCATTTCCTGATGTTCAGATGGAGCCTCTGTTTTAGTTTGCACCTATTGCCTCTTTGTCCTGTCACTGGGCGCCACTGAAGAGAGCCTGGCTCTATCTTCTCTGCATCTTCCCTTCAAGTATTGATATACATCGACAAGGTCCCACCCTGACCCTTCTCTTCTCTAGGCTAAACGTTCTCAGCTCTCCTCCCTTAATCATCTTTGTAGCATCATCTTTGTAGCATCATCTTCATATACTGGTCATAGTTTGAATTGCTTTGCGCTGGACTTAGAGCAAGAAGTGTGACAGAAAAAAGCCAAACAATCTAAATTGTTGTGTCCAAGACAAGACATAATGCAAGTTTTCATGTGTGATGGGGAAAACTTTGTTTTAGTGTTCTCTGCAGCACAGGTAGCAAAAGAATTTGTCACAAATACAGGGTTCTTGAGCATCATAGGTTGAATACTTTCCCACACCTTCTTATTAAAACTTTTAGTGAATGAAGTGAGGAAGAATGTTCTCTATTTGTAGATATCATTTCGTATCCACCAAACAAGAATGTGATAAATAACAAAAATATGAAATGTGTATGGATTTCTTTAAATTTTAAAAAGTGCATGCCTGGGGAATGTCATGTTATTTAAATTATATTCATCGAAGTCATGTTTGGACTTCTCAGTATTCACTGCATAAAAACTGAAGGGCATTTTCTCATGTGACCAAAACACTTTTTCCAGAAATTCATTTGCAAATGGCTATAACCAGTGTTTGTTGAGGCTTGGAGCCTGAAATCTGATTTTTAAGACCAATCTGATGATGGCTGTTTGATAAATACGAATTTTTTTTATGGCTATCAATATGCTGTTTGAACTGTTTCTCATCTTCATGAGGTGCTTTGAAGCAAGAAAGACAGCTTTAGATCTGAATCTTCTGATAGAACTTCCGATACAGAAGATGAAACCTTGTCAGGAGAACTCTGAAGGCTTTGCTTACATGATGAACTTAATATCCTGATGTGTTCCTGCTTACATGACTGGATGCAATGACATTAATGTGTTTCTTTGGTCTTGAAACAGGCTGATAAATGCATTCCAAAACTGAATGAAGGTGATCAGATAGTATTAATTAATGGCCGAGATATCTCAGAGCACACGCATGACCAGGTGGTCATGTTCATAAAAGCCAGCAGAGAATCTCACACGAGAGAACTTGCACTTTTGGTCAGGCGGAAAGGTAACTGGGCTAATTTTATTCACTTTTAATGTTTTTGAGAACTGTTGCTCTTATGCTTGGTGGTATACCCTCTTCTGTTTACATAAATGTGTTCCCAGTGCACTTGGAATAGGTCTGTGCTAAAAAGTAGATCTCCCTGCATTTGAACTACTAGTACAAATAATTTTAACTATGTAAGTTCTTACCACTACAACAAAGAATATATCGAGTTAGAATTTCTTATTTTTTAAGTCTAAAAATATATGAGAACAAATAATACCTTGAAAAAGTGTTTTTTGTTTGTTTCGGGTTTTTTGTAAATATAGCATAATTTCACAAATCGCCAGTTGCGGGTTTGCAGATACCCGTGGGCAGTTCCTCGGCACAACTATACAATGAAAGAAGTCAAGTAAGCTTCTTTTGGGTTTCAGTTTGTTGTTTTTTTTTCTTTTCATTCCTACAGTAGACATTTTGTGACAATACTGAGCTTAACCTGTGCTGACTACTTGCTCAACTGCTGCCAGCAAACAAGAGACAATCTCTGAAATATGCAAGCGTCTTAAGCCTGTATATTTAAAAATTGTGGAACCCATCCAGCTCGGTTTTGCTTGCTCCATATTTAAATACATGCAGATCCCAAGAGCTTCTAGTTTATTATTTACTTTCCTTAAGAGCTCTAGTAAGATCTTAATGCACACAATTATGGGAGGGCTTTGCACAGAGTTTCTGATTACATTAAAACTGAAAAATCTGAAGGGATTATGCATCACTGGGAAACAGGAGGAAATAAAACTGCCTAAATGATACGTACTTCTGTAGCGTTTGCTTTATTTAAAATTTTTTGTGTGTTTAGGAATACAGATCTGCTCTTGGTCTTGTTTTCCCTAAACAGTCCTGCACCTATTATTATAGACCTTTCTGCTGGCTCTGTGCAGCATTTAGTCTTCCCTTAACTTTTCCAGTCCGCTTCCTACCTGCAGATAAGAGAAGTCTGCTCTTAGCTAAAGATAACCTGTGGCCCCATGCCAGTCATTTATATATGCATGAGTATGAACAGCTCCCCATTTTCTGAAGTTTGGCCATTCTGATGACTGCAGAGAATAACCACAGGTGAACACGCTTGGTGATACAATAGCATTCATAGAGACAGAACTGCTGTGTAGATTAATTCATTAATGTTTGTCGTGTTCATCAACATGTTAGCAAGGAATGTCATAGAAAACTGACTAATAATTGTTTTTGTAGTTTATTAAGTTAGTGCCTTCAATGTTAGCATAAGAAATTGCAAAAGGTAATTCAGTTGCTCCTCTAATGGCAAGGTGAATGGCAATGGTACAATGCGAGTATGTTTGTGTTCATTTTGCTGTTGAGGGTCCAAACTTATGTAAACTTCTTACAGAGATATTCCTTTAATTATGGTCTAAACTTATTTTAGGCAATACTCATTTGTATTTTACCATGGTGGATGTCCATTCTGTAGGACAAAGTTGCAGGAAAACACTTTGTGCTTGGAAGTCAAGATCTTTGCTTTCATAGATAGGCACCTTGAGGAGTTCCGGTTTCTGAAAGGTCGTAAGGACATTTTAGTCTTAGTAGTTTCCACAGTAATATAGCATATAAAGAAATGCAGTTAAATGTATTACTGTTTGCTTTCCTAAGGCCCTGTCTTCGCAGGCTTTATTGTTCTTGCAAGCTGGTAAATTTTAATATGGGTTGAAAACACATTAATGCTGTATGTAACCAATTTTAATTTTCAATACACCTTTCAGTAGTTAAACAGTTTGTGGAGCCTAAATCAGAAGATGAAGCTGATTCCCACAATCTCCCAGAATCTCTTCTTCCTATCTGTTCTGATTATGGTGGTGATACACTGGAGGAGTCTATGGAGCAGCTAAGGAAAGGGCTGGAAAGTGGGTCTGTCCTTATTCAGTTTGAGGTAGGTAATACTCAGTTCTCAAATGCCATTAATATAGACCAATAGCTGTGACCAGCAAGTAATATAAGAGCTTAATTGGAAATCGCATTGCTTCCATTCAGTCTTATCTCGAGAGAGCAAGAATATGACTTGCCCAGCAGTTTTACCCTTCACTACTTATTATAGGGAAGAATTAGTTATCAGTCTTGCATAAAACATCATCTGGTGAGAAAAATGTGTTTTAATTAACATGTTTTTAGCTCAAGTACCCAAAGTTCACTAAATTAATATTTTTTTTCTTAATTATTTTGTTGTGTAGAATAGTGAGGTTTTAACAGAGGTCAGTCTTGTACTTTGTTTCTTTTTATGTGTCACTCAGTGACACTTCTAAAACATCTTTTAAACCTTAAGTTAGAGTTTCACCTTCTTTCATGGAATAGCAGGAGCAACTTGACCGTTCATCATCATCTGCTCCTAGAGGTTGATATGAAAGTGTTGGAGTGTTTATTTCCATGTCCAGGACATTTGTAATGTCCAGTTCTGTGGTGTTTCTCCCTAGTGATCTAAAACACTGATGGTTACTTCTTAGATTACCTCATAGGTGAGAATCCCCTATATACAGGATGAAATTTAGAAGATTGCTGTATAGAGTAATGAATTAATGTTTGTCTTGTTCTTCAGTGTGTTAGCAAGAAATGTCATAGAAAACTAATACAATGTTTTTATAGTTTATTAAATTAGTTCCTTCAGTGTTACTGTAAGAAATTCCAAAAAATAATTTATCTGCTTCTCAAGTGGTAAGGGAGTAGTACAGTGTATGCATGTTTGTGTTTGTTTTGCTTTTATGGATCTAAATAGTTGTAGTAACTTTGGAGAAACCGTGGTTATTATGACTTGCACATTTCACATTGTTGAGTTCTGGAGTAACCCTTTCTGATGCTGAAAACTGTAGAACAGTAATATGATTTTTCCCCATTTCGATATTTTTTCCTTCACTGGTTTTTCAAATGCTGTAAGATTTAACAGTGGTGGCTGAAGAGTTGTGGTATTGCTTATTGCATAACCACTACTTTTTACGAGGTTTGCTTTGTTTCCAAGATTTGAGAGTTAAGATTCCCCCCCCCTTTTTTTTTTTAATGAATTATAGACTAAGGTTCATAGCTGCTTTCCAAAATCCACAGCACTGGTTGCGATGCAGCAATAGTAATGAGTCTGTTGGCTATTGAAACAGTAACTCAAAAGATATGAACTAACCTTTCAATGCTTTGTTAATCATCAAAGTTGCTGACTAAATTTCTGCACAACCTGTAATAATCTTCATAGGATATTAGATCTTTGATGACATTCTTCCTGACAGCATTTATAGAATGATAGTACTGATGTTACTAAAAAAGCGCAAAACCTTTTTGAAATCTAATAAACTAGGGGACAGCTTTGAGTTCATTGTTTAGTGATCTTCCGAAGCAGAGACAATTGCAGTGTCACCTCATCGGCTTTGGTGGCTCTCAAACCCTCCATTCACATTAGTAAAACAGTAAATAATTAGCCAGTAAACTATGAATAATCAAGTTTTTCCAACATATCTTCCTCCAATTCAGCAGAATTTTAAGTCGTCTCTCAATGGCAAATGACTTTTTGCCAGGCAACAATAATGAAGCTCCAGAATTGTTACTTAACATTGAATTATTCTTTCCTGTCTCCCCCAAAAACTTGGCTCTAGTAAAAATGGAATTTGAGTTATAACTGATAGAACCTGTTTGGTTGTTACATATGTTAAGCTCTCTTCTCATATGGCTTGTTTATGGTGTTCAAGTTGAAAAACACGGTAAGCTGTGACAACGAGTCTTAGGGTTCAGTAACCTATGGTAGAATAAACTTTTTGTGTGTTGTTCCTTTTCTCTCAACCAACATAGAGGATTGTAGCCTCCTATTTTTTTCATTCCATTTTATGTATGGAACCATATTCTAAATGTTCATTAAACATGTAAGATATAATGAGCCCTCTGGTAAATGTTCAGTGAAGTATATAAAACTTAGGCGTAGCCACGTTAACCCAGTTGTAAGTTGCTTTCATGTATATTTAATACAGAAAAACTGTAGTTGTATAATTGCATGTCTTGATGATGTTGTTGTTATGTTTTTCCCGCCTCTGTACCTTGTATTATTTTGTACAATGCATGTAATGCATTTTGACCTTAAATTTTGGTTTTGGTTATATACTTGTATGCTTACGTTTACTCAAGATAAAGTTTGCAAGATAGGGGTTGGCCCAAAAGGAGAGTCACACGTTAAGAGGTTGTGATGCATTGAAGCTTTGTTTTTTCAGGTACTTGCAGGGTTGAATGTGTGATGGCTTTAGTCCAGAGAACAGAAGTTTGTTTGAATTTTTTGTATTACAGTTGATTCCAGAAAATATCAGTCTGCAGCTTTTTTTTTCTTCTGATGTCTTTTATTGCTCACTTCTTCCACCTTCAACCTCTGATTTCCTTCTGGAACACAGTTTTATAAGTAAAAAGGCAACCTCGCAGGGAAACAGTTTGTATCAATGACTCTTACTTATTGCTGTCTTTTTTTCTTAGAAATTCTTCTAGAGATGATGATGGGCTAGTAGTAATAGAAATTCTTGCCATGTTAAAAAATACAAAAATCTCTCAAGTGAATTTTGCAGATGGTCAGGAGAAAGTTTAAAGAAAGTAACATGATTTTTTTTCAGTCTGTGTTTTCATGTGAACCTACTTAGTGTGTGTGTAGCATAATCACATCCCTCAAAATCCTACCATTTTTAATTCTGTCTTGCAGCAACTTTATAGAAAGAAACCAGGACTGGCTGTTACATGTGCGAAGGTACCTCAGAATATGGACAAGAACAGATACAAAGATGTTCTACCATGTGAGTATTAAGTACAGACTTTCTGCCAATTTTGCTTTATCCTCTAAATGGTAGCTTATAAAACTCTTGTATTGAGCTTCTTGATTAAAGATTTCATTATATAACCAAAGTCATATAATTGTTCATTTTATTTTCTAAATGGTTATCTATTTTGGCTTGTATCTGCTGTTTGTGTCTGCAATTCCTCAGTTTTTTGACTTAATAGAAGGGAAGTATGCCCTGTAATTGCTAATTTGATTCCCTCCTCATTATTTTTTTTGTACCTGCAGATGATGCCACAAGGATAATATTGCAAGGAGATGAAGATTACATTAATGCGAATTATGTGAATGTAAGTCATACAGAAACCTGCATTTGGCCACTTCCTGTATTACAGTAGCAGACTAAATTTACCCTTTTTGAGAAATAAGGGGGTTTTGTTTTATATTTTTGCGATTTGTAAGCATAAAAGATGTGAAGATTCATAATGTAAAAGATGAAGTGTCTCTTGTGAAACAAATGGCCGTCTTGATACACAGTAGATGCAGGCACGTGGTATACACTGTGATATGTGCAGGCTCTTTAACCAGTAAAAATTCTTTTACCTTTCCATATAGTGCAAATGCTGAGGTCGTTTCCTGTAGCTTAAAACTAAGCCTTTTTTCCTCTAGAACCACTTATGGCCTACCAACTATGCTATGTAGGGTCCAGAAAATAAAGCAAGGTCCTGATTGCCCTAATCATATGTGTAGGCTGGGAGACAGGGAGAAGAGGGGAAAGTACAGATATGTTTGTGTCAGATACTTAAGCTAAAGACCTAAATCACAGAATTAACTATTAACTTACTGTGTCTAGCATCAGGCAATAATCAGCTTTTGCTAGTGTATTTTTGGTACACCTTGCCACTATTTCTTACTAAATATTAAAGAAAATTTGGAAAGCTTTGCAGTTTCAAGTTTTCAAGTACATTTTCACTATTAATCATCTCTTCCTAGTTCAGCATGAAGGACTATAGTATCTATAGTACACATTTGACTTAATTTAAACATTTAAAGATTTTTCACGTGACAAATTGTGATCTTGATTGTCTTATTACTCAGCCTGCTGCCTTAATATTCCCTCAACTCTGTTTGAATGAAATGCTGAATTAAAGAAAAATAGTACTTCAGTAGTGAGAGCAAACTTCATATGGGATTTTTCTTTCTCTTTATAGATGGAAATTCCTTCTGTGGGCATTGTGAACAGGTACATTGCTACTCAGGGTCCTCTTCCACACACATGTGCACACTTTTGGCAAGTAGTCTGGGATCACAAGTTGTCACTGATCATCATGTTAACAACTCTTACTGAACGAGGACGGGTAAGTGTTCAGGTTCTTTGTATGCTGAAGAAATGTACTGTGCCTTTAAACTTTTTTCCTGTTGTTATGATTAAATAACACTAAAATAGGCCAGCTTATTCTGTTGGATCATTTCTCTGAAGGCCAGGCTTTCTGAATTACTTAGAGGAACAGATACTCTGCAACTATCTTTTTGTTATGCTTCTTTGAAACAAACCAGCTGTCTGACAAACAGAAATGACTCAGAAATGGATTCCGTTTTGCTGATCAGCCAGGTACTATGTGCTGTCAGTTTTTTTCGCCCCCTGAGATTTGGGCTCCATGTGGCACTTGCTCTCCTGACAATTAAGCAGACATCTGGAAGCACTGAGCAGGTTGAGCAAAACTTGCAGTCTGGCTTCAAACAAGAGTCTGCCATTGCAGTATTTTCTAGTTTTAGTATGCTGGTGGTCAGAATTTAACCTACTTACTTTTATATATGGCGTAGTTTCTTTCCTAGAATGGCTCTGATAATTCTTTTAAATCTGTTTAAATAAATTCTAGCACTCCGTTAATTTCATAATAATACAGTGAAAATTAAAGCAGTATCTGGTGTATTCTGTTGTTCTTTGATTTAATGTATCCTTTGTAGTTTTAAAGGTGAAGATTTTAGATTTTTAATATACATACAGGGATTGTTTTTGAAGTTTTAGAAACTGAAAACTGAACGGTTTCTTTTAAGAGGTAGAGGTGATGGTGACTCTTGTATGCCTTCAGTGTAGCATAAAATGCTCCCTTCGTAGCTTCCTGCTTTTTTTCCTTCTGTTGAGGAGAAACGCAGGTTACTACTAGTCTGTACTTTGCCCAGTGAGTTGGAACTTTCAAGTAGATTTGTCACTACCTTCTGACCATTCTGCTGGTACCTTAATACACCAGACACGTTTTCTAAGTTTTGTTTACTTTCAGAGATGATTTATGTTTGCCCAGTTTGTGGGTGAATTTTCAGGGATAGAAAAAGATGTGTGTTCTTGCAGAGTATCCCCATTGCCATATGTCAAACCTTTTCCCAAACCCTGGAGATTTTACATTCTAGAATATCTCTTTTCAATGGTGTTAAGATTTGTATTGTATGATAAAAAACTTTTTTTTTCCTCAGTAATGTTCCTTTTTTAGAACTGTTTAGGTAAGTTATTTTGGCTTAAATTTAAAGGGGAAAGTATTACAGATAAGCTACTACAGTAAAAGTTTCAGGCATAATGGTTAAAATTTGGATTTCAAGCCATTAAAAATTGAGCCCTAAGAAAGGTAGAATTAAGAAATTTTGACACTTCAAAATTTCCAGCTCTTGCCATTCTGTATTAGTTTAAAAAGAAGTTATAGGCAAAAAAGTTATAGGTGGCACAAGCAACGTTCATAAGTTGATAGAGAGTCCAAATTAACTAAAGCTGAAATATAGACATGATGGGAATTATCAATTTGTTTGGTTTCTTTTTGAGCTAGTAACTATTATTATTAAAATGTATAGGCTGTGAAGAAGACAATTGTAGCTCAGCTGTTGTGGTCACACATAATTAAGTAAAGTTTTTGGTGCAGTGTCTGGGGAGTTGTCAAGATTGTTTTTTATGAATCCCTTGGATTTTCGTATAGCTCAGTTGAACTTTTTCTCTAATATGCCTTTCTCATATGTCCAGTGGATGGGTACTTGGAAACTACTTGGTTTATATTTGTCACATGATGGCAATTATTTACAAGATTAGAGTTGCAGAAGTGGAAGATGAGAATAATTACTGGGATGAAACATTTAAACCTTTATGTTGATGGGCAAACTTGAGCTCTCTTCAGTATCTCACTGGAATGCTTTTACAATTTCAGTCTATTCCACAATGTTTCAGCCTTTGGTTAGGTGGGAAATGAGGTAGCAAACTTTCTGTCATTAGCACTGCTCTAAGCGTACCTTTTAAATTGAGGACTAGATATTGGCATTAGGATTACCTCCACAAAAGTTACATGTACGCTGTCTAGATGTACCTATCTTACCTGCCTTTAGAAGGTGAACCAGAAAAAGGAGGACTTCTTCAGCAATAGAGTGGTAGGGATCTGAAGATTGGGCTCTTACTATCATCAATGGAAGACAAGAGAGAAAATGGTTCTTTGTGGTTGTATGCGGAACTAATCTATTTTCTTTTAGAAAAGATAAGGTATTTCATAGGTTTAATTTTAATATTGTATTGCACTTCAGCTCTCACTTGTATTTTGGGGTACCCCAAATCGCATGTACAGTACATCAGGTGCATTCGCATACATGTATGACTTTGCTTGTCACATATTTTAGACTTGAAGGTTAAGCCGTTATGACCTTGCATGAAAGCTGTGTGAGGCAGAGGGCAAATTATACTTTCCTGCATCAATAAATATGTTTCTGGGCTTTTTATTATTAAATTTAATTTTAATTTTATTACTTTAGCATTTAGATACAATTAGTCATTTAAGAGAAGATTTCTGTCCTCAGTCTTGCATCTGGCATAGAAAAGAAATATACGTCTCCTTGACAAATAACATTCACATGAACTAAAGTTTACACTACTTTCTGCACTCCAGCATGATCTTGCTTCAAGATCTAAGAATAGCTCAGGTTTGAAGGGACTTGTGGAAATATCTGGTCCACTCCTCTCTGCTCAAAGCCGGGGCAACTTTGAACTTCATACAGGTTGCACAATGTCGTGTCAGTTAAGTTTTGATTATTTCCATGGATGGTGATTCCACAGCCTCATAGGGCATCTTGTTTCTTTCGTTGACCATCATCACGGAATTTTTTTGCCAACATCTAATAAGAATTTCCCTTTTTGCATCTTTTTTCAGTCACATTTTGTCCTTTCATTGTTCACTTTCAAGAAAAGTGTGGCTCTGTCTTTGCTATAACCTGCTATTAAGTGGCTGGAGTTAGTTATAAATTCACCCCCTACACTTTTCTTAAGGTGGAATAGATCCGTCTGTTTCTCCTCCTACATTATGCCTTGAGAAGTCATTTTAGGAATAGCAGATAAGTACCAGACAGAATGCATCTTGCGTCCAATTTACCTGAATTTTTATTATAAATGACTAAAATAAAAGTTTATAGATCATTAGCCTGTTTTGTCATCGTATTTTCCAGTTTGGATGTAAATGCCTCACCAGCAAACCAAAATATATTTTATACCACTCTTTGAATTCCCTTAATGATAGTATAGGAGGGGAGGCTGGAAACAGAATTGCTTGTATACAGTCTTGATGTGTGCTTCATTTTCTTTACAGACGAAATGCCATCAGTATTGGCCTGATCCACCAGATGTAATGGAATATGGCAGCTTTCGTGTCAGATGCCACTCTGAAGATTGTACGATTGCTTATGTTGTTAGAGAAATGGTCATTACAAATGTTGAGGTAAATGCTCGTTATCATTAATTATCCCCAAGCAAGCATGGATGGACAAGTAGATATAGACTCTATGTCTGAGCATGTACATCTCTGTGAATATACACGTGTGTGTGTGTATATATGTACACACATTTTAATAAAAAGAATATGTATATATTATAGGAATCACATAGTATGATAATTTCTTTAGAGGTTCTTCAAAACCATTACTTTTTGAAGTTCTGTATTTCATTATGCTGTACAGGTACTGTAATAAGGTTCACAATAATAAGTACTGTAATAAGCAGTCACTGATTCTTCACAAGTATTTTGATTTTTTTAATGAGAGTTTTTTCTAGGTAACTGCTCTTTCAAGGATGAAATATGGGGCACTTGATTAATGACACATGCAGCTAGAACAGCTAAGAAAAAAGTGAGTCGTAGTAGTGTTGTTTTGAGACAAGATGCAGGATCTCACCAGCTCCTTTTAATCATCTTTAGTCAGACTTTTAAAAAGAAAAAAAAAAACTTATATATCTCAATTGAAACATGCTCAATTTATGTAAGGTACTTACATTCCTTAGCTGTTAATGCTTCATGTTAATAACTCTTGCATATCAGTTTGTGTAGTGAAATCTGTGTTCAGATCACATCTAGACTTCTCACAACCTGAATTACAGGGGATAAAGTTTGGATTTTGTTTGTAAGCTGTCCTAGATTTCCTATACGTTTCCCTCTTCAACTCTTTTCCAAAATTCTAGTCACAAGTTTTTTCTAGAAAGATGAAGGGTTTGTGCTACCATAAGATACATGTGTAAGAAATCACTGTGTACTGACCAAACGCTAATTTACAGCTCCAATACTAGTCAATCGTTTAAACTTCTGCATAATTAAATAGATTTTATGGTTAATAGAATTGCTAGTAGTAAGAAAAAGGAAGTATCTGTTTTAAAATGTAACATTTAATTGACGTACTTACAGCAGGATGACCAATCCTTTAGTCTTATAAATTTGTAACTGAACCTGTCACTTGACAGTGCATCCAAATTTTTTTTATGTGATTAAGATTTCCTTTGTAGTCATAAACATGTGAGATGCCAATACTTAAAGGTCTTCCAGTTAGATGGTTTGCAGTGTTTCTGTTTCTAGCTATGAGAAACCATCCAGAGAGCAGGATGACTTTTCGTTCTGTTTTTCAGCCAATTAATCTCTAACTGATAAACTTGAAGAAATTAACAGAAGAAATTAACCTCATTAAAGCAGTACTGCAGAGTATACGTAGGCAAACTTTTAGTTCCTGTCACTCAAATTAGTTGATTGCCAATTAACTTTGGTTAGCTAATGCTTCATGTAAATATTAGTTTACCCCTTTTCAAATACTTGTTCTTTTTCTCGATTAGTATTTATCAAACCAGTTCATCGTTTTGAGTAAATGCACCAGTGACTATCTTCAGTATGTGTTTTCACTTCAGGTGTCTATTTACTGGCATGTGATAAGTCAAAATTCTAATGAGTGGGGTTTTGGTTTTTTTAATACAAGCTAATTCTTTCTGAGATAAAAGCTGTGTGAGAATATAATCTGCCTTTGTAGACATGTTAACAGATGCTAAAGTTACAAGGATCTTCAAGTGTGTAAGTAGCCTCATGATAGCTCTCAGCTGAGAACATCGTTTCTAATGTGAAGGCATATGCTTGCATGGGTTTCATCTGGGTTAGACAAAAGCATGCTAAAGGTAGTCCTAGGTGGATGTGTTCATTGTGCTGAGGGCAAGGTTGTTTTGAGGGGGTCTTTTCTTTTGGGGTGGGATTGTTGTGGTTTTTTTTTTTTTTTTTTTCACTAAAGGTGAGTTTATTTGGCTACATTCAGAAGAACACTCAGCTGTCCACACAGCTGTCCCTACCATAAATGTAGGACCCTGATAATTGATAGCTCTGTGTGCATTTTGTGTTTCAGGTGGAAATTAAAAACCTTTGTAGCTTGTTAAAACGTAGCAAAAGAACTCTCTGGAAACACTGAAGTGTCTCCTAGTTTTCCATGCCATTTGAGCTCTTTTCTTAAAGCTGACCAAATGTATTCTTCTGGAGGCATCTTGTGTTTGAGTAAACTTTTTATGTACTAGCTCTCAGAGATATTGTTGTTGTATTCTTTGAAGAATACATAAAAAAAGTCATCTGAATTCAAACCAAGGTTTTATTATTCCCTGAACTAATGTGAGCATCATTGGACTGGTCTTTTTGAAGAAAAGTAGCTTTTAATAGTGAGATAGATAAAGCTTCCAAACTCACAAGAGACTTGATTTCTGTTGGAAAGGCATACCTGTGAAAGAATTTTCTCTGAATTAAGTTGCACAAATCTGCCTTTAGGGGAAAATAGCTCAAAAGAGAAGTTTATGAAATGATGCCCTTGGCCTTTTGTTCATATATGTTCAGAAGAGTTGAGGAACAAGAAACTTAGGATTTTTTCTGACGCAGTTTAACTCAGTGCTTCTTTACCTGTAATTGAACATCAGCAAATGACTGCAAATGTGAAATATTTGTAACCTTTCTAAGCCTCATGAAATGAAATATGGATTAATTTCCTGCCTTTTCTATTCAAGAACAAGATTGAAAGCTATCCTGTAGCAAAATGAAAGAAAAGCAAATAAAGCACTAACTTGGGGGGTTTGAGGTTGGGCTTTTGTGGGTTTTTTGGTGGGGCTTTTTTTGTATTTTGTTTTTGTTTTTGTTTTTTTTTTTTTTAATTTTTAAAAAAAGCTACAAAACACTTTGGGAACCAAAACAAACAGACCAAAGGAAACAAATGGTGTAGTGGGAGTGCAAAATTCACCACACAGTTCACTATTTTGTAAAACAAAATAAATGTTTCTTTTTAATCATTGGAAAAATAGCATGGGAAGCCTGAAGCAAACTTTCATTCAATTTCCTTCAAAATAATTGCCTTGCAACTTATCATTGCACATTAGATCTCACCTGGGGAGGAATAACCCCATGCACCAGTACAGGTTGGGGACTGACCTGCTGGAGAACAGCTCTGTAGAGAGAGACCTGGGAGTCCTGGTGGACAACAGGATGACCATGAGCCAGCAATGTGCCCTGGCGGCCAAGGAGGCCAATGGTCTCCTGGGGTGCGTTAAAAAGAGCCTGGCCAGCAGGTCGAGGGAGGTCATCCTCCCCCTCTACTCTGCCCTGGTGAGGCCACATCTGGAGTCCTATGTCCAGTTCTGGGCTCCCCAGTTCAAGAAGGACAGGGGACTATTGGAGGGAGTCCAGTGGAGGGATACAAAGATGATCAAGGGACTGGAGCACCTCTCTTATGAGGAAAGGCTGAGAGACCTGGGTCTGTTTAGCCTGGAGAAGAGAAGACTGAGAGGGGATCTTATCAATGCTTATAAATATCTAAAGATGTCAAGATGATAGGGTCGGGCTCTTCTCCGTGGAGCCCGGTGACAGGACAAGGATCAACAGACACAAGCTGGAACACAGAAAGTTCCATCTCAACATGAGGAAAAACTTCTTTACTTTGAGGGTGCCAGAGCACTGGAATGGGCTGCATGGAGAGTTTATGGAGTCGTCTTCTCTGGAGATATTCAAAACATGCTTGGATGCGTTCTTGACCAGCCTGCTCTAGGTGAACCTGCTTTGGCTGGGGGGTTGGACTAGATGATCTCCAGAGGTTCCTTCTAACCCCTACAATTCTGTGATTCTGTAATTTCATCCAGTTATATTTTGAACCTTTCCCCCCTCACCCACAGTTTCCCCTGCCTCTAAAAATGCTTCTTCCTTGATATCAGTTGTGTGACTAGAAGACAGCAGTGAAACTTAGCAAGGCTGTGGAGATGATACCTGCTGAAGTTAATTATTCACATAACTTTGAAGAGCAGTAATTTGGCAAGTTTTAGGTTTTTTTATTTTGCCACATCTATTAGTTGTTGCCACACATTCTTAGTTGTTTCCAAAGTGCCCTGTCATTCTCCCACCTGATTTGTTTTATTAACTAAAATAATTCAAACAACAAAAAAAAGGAATTAAAGATATTTAAAAATTGATTGCATTTCATCCTTTAAAGACAATTTGTACCATTGCTATAACAAATGAGGAGTGATCACTACAAAAGAGCACTTAGCCCTTTGAAACAACCCAGGTCAAGGTAATTAGGACAATTCCTTGTGTCACCATGTGAACTGTTTAGCGTGATTGTGTAGACAATGGCAATAAAAATAGAGAGATTTGGGGACAGAAGCTTCTTTTTCATTTCAAAGCTACCACTTCCCATAGCTATCACAATGATGGAAGGAATGATGGAAGGAAAAAGAAAATGATGCAGCAATTCAAACAAATTGAAAATTAAGCATAAATCTATTTCGCTAAGAACGGGTTTGCTGTTTATTGAAGGGAGGTAAAATTGCAAGATGAAGAATGTCTGTTATCTTTCTGTTTAGGAATGACTGGCATGTAGGCCCTATAGTGACTGTGTTAAATTGATATTAGATGAAACAAAGGCAGCAATGTAAATGACTATATTGCCAGCACTTTCTGCTATAAACAGCTGAAAATAGAATCTCTCTAATTGTTACACATTTTAATTGTTTGGGCTGAGGCTTTCCATGCCATTTGAAGATTGCCAGATACATGTTATACAACAGTTTGTGGGCGGAAATGTTGAGTTTGCTCAAGTTAAAGATTCTTAGATTATTTCACTGAAACTTTCACTTCTGCACAGTAAACAAGACCTTGTGTTTTCTCTTTCCAAAGAAATCAATATAAATTTGACCATCTCATAAATGTCTTGAACAAACCTGTTGCACTGCAGAGGTATTTTAAAGGTTTCTGTGAAAAGTATCTGCACTGAACATGTTCTGTTCTGTCGAACACTCGTGGTAGAAGACAATGAGTTGGGTTTGAATAGTAAAGAGCTGAAGAACGAAAGTAGATTAAAAGTGTTATGGCAGGGGTGTACAGAAGCATAATGAGGTGGGAACAGTGGTCCAAAGAAGTGCCAAATGGCACTGCCCAAAGTATCTACTCTTAAGGAACTAAGCTTTAACTCTGATCACTGAGTCTCAGTTTTCAAGGTACACTTGTGTGTAGAGCATACCTTTTCCTTCTGAGAAAATAATAGGACCCTTTCAAGGTTAATGTAGTCCTACATGGTGAAATTTCTTTTTTTTTATTTATTGAAGATTATATTATAACCTAGACCAAAAAGGACGTTAACCGAAAAGGTGGAATGTAAAATCAATTGCTTGGATTTTAAGAGAAGTCAGAATGAGGCTGACTTTTCAAGCCTACCTTTCCTTCTTTCTACATGAGCATTATCATTCGAAGCTGTATGTGTTGTTTTTCTGAAGAACACTCAATTGTTTTATTAATCAGGGAGAGTCATTTTAGGAGAACGATAAATTATAATAAGCAAGGCTGAAAAATTCAGAAAAATTAAGAATGAATATTTTTGTGGCTGAAGGTCTTGACAATGAGATTGTTTTGCAAGTGTTAACAGCACCTATTTGAAGCGTTACCTCCAACAGCCCTATACTTTGTCAAGACTTGCAGTCTCAGTGGCAGACTTATTAAAGGTCATGTGTCTTTGTGGTTTTGAGCAAAAATGAAGTTGCTTTTGCAGTAAGATGTCTTGAATTTGCACTGGAGGGGTAGGTACAAGTACATATTTTTATTTTTTTATGACACCTTTGCAGCAACAATAACCATTGTCAGAAGGATAGTAGCAAATTCCTTGTGACCGATATGTCATCTCAGGCCTCTGTAGCTGCTTGATAAGTAAATGTAGGTCAACGCTGTGAAACAGCTAAATGTTGGCCAAGTGGCCCGTGAGAAATTGGGCAAATTACATAATCCAGACATGTCACTGGAGTCTGTAAGCTGTTTGGACCCTTTTTTTTTTTTTTTATCCACCATTTTAAGCTGATTTTTGAAATGCCAAATCCATAAATTCAATTGAAACCACTCTGTGAGTGCAAAAAATAGTAAATATTTTAGGAACAACAAGGTGTATAATATCAAGTTAGGCAAAAATAGCATCCGGGCCATGAACAACTCTTGCTGTCTCGCTTTCTGTAAGTTTAGACTTACAAATGAGAACTAATAAAGCCAGATTTTTATAAAGATAAATTCTCAATTTATCTGTCATTAAGATGCTACGAGAATGACTGGCATTGAAAACCTCTGTGCAAAAAAATATAAATTTGTGTAAAGGATATAAGCTGACTTGCAGAGAATAACAGTTCGGACAGCAGCTTGAGTATAGTGAGAAGCTACTGCTTATTTTCAATTACCAGGTTTGTACAAAGAAGCAGGGTCTGGCAAAAATGGTGTGTTTAAGTATTGTTAATAGGATATGTACAGTGAGGCTAACTGTGGGACCAATAACTATGAATCTAGCACTTTTTAAATGTATGAGTGCTAGATTTTAGTAACCATGATGGTCTTTTAATGCAAGTTGTTTCCATGTGTGGAGGTATTTAGCTGACACTTTCTGAATTTAAAAGCTGACTTGAATTATGAGTATAAAGACTTGAAGAGTTTTGTATTTAAAACAAACAAAACAAAAACAACAACAAAAAAAAAAACCCAAACAACCCACAAACCAACACAACACCAACACTAAAGAAAGCCTTAAAAAAATCTGGACTTTGTCAGAGTAGTGATTTGGTATCTTTTGCGTGAGACATAAAAGTGTTAAAAGTAGAAAAAATAGCTCTAATATATTCATATAACTACTGTTTACAACAGGTTTATCTTACTAATAAGAAATCAAGTATTTTAAAACACTTGTGCATTTTGAAAAGCGAGTCATGCAATTGTCAAGTTTTAACAATTTAAATCATCTCAGCCAAACCAAAAGAATCAAAACTGATTTTATCAAAACACAAATAACTAGAAAACTATACTGAAGCTTGAGACATACCTGGAATAATTAACAAACAGCAACGTTGGTCTCTAGGGACAAACAGGGCCTGTAACAGAAAATGAAGATGATCACACAAAAAGAAACATCCCTGAGGACTAAGTGCATGCTCTTACAGTGTATTCTTTCTCCAGTTAAGTCTTATGTGACCTGCTTGTTGTACTTAATGACTATGAGCTATTAAAAAAAAAAAAAAAGCAAAGAGCTATAATTGAGTCTAAATTACTGATAAGTAAAAGTTAACTCTTTCCTCTTTTCTGAGCTTTTAAAATGGCTTTTGGTGCTACAGATCAATGTTAGTGGTTCTCAGGCGTGCCACTGGCACTTTTCCATGATGTATGGCTTGAAATTCTTGAAGCATATGGAAAGGGACTGGATACTCACTCGCTTTTGGGTAATTTTGGAATGAATCAAGTCTTTGTTTCACCTGAATTCGGTAATTCAAATGTGTCTGATTTAAGAGAATCAGCTCAAACTGTTACATGTAATTGCTGTGTTATCTCATTTCTCTTTTGAAGAGGTTTTGATTAAGCACACACAGATTTGCAGAAGAGGACGCTTTAATGATTTCTTTGTCATGTTTTTATATTTTTTCAGTCAGCAACATTTCAGAAAAAATTAAAGTGTAATCATTTGATCAAGCTCAACTACATAATGGCAACAAAGCTGAGTAGAAAAAGGTCATGCTTTTTCTTGCAGAGATACTGGTCATTGTGGGTTATTTTGATGACCTGGATGATAGATCTCAATGCAATTTGTATTACAGCAAGCTTGGTCACTAAGATTACGTTGCCCACTTGGGTCTTATGGTAGACCTTTTAATTGTGATTGCTCAGACTCTACCTTAAAGAAGCAAAGTATGAGCTATGTTGTTTATCTGCATGTCCTTGGTGGCAATTGTAAATTTCTGCAATTACTTTGACTGGAATAAATGCATTTCCCAGGACTCTAATTGGTACATAGGAAGTTGTTATTCTGTCTTCTGTATCCTACTAGCCTGTTCCCTGGGAGTGGAACCACTTCCTCAAGTGGAAGAGGAAAGCAAGCAGTTGAAACCATTTAGAAGAGGTCATATATTTCAGTTGTTGTGCACTTAAGTGAAAAGGGAAAAAAAACCTCTTATAGTCACTGGCATCATGAAAACATTCTTGTGTTAACCACTAGGGAGAGGCCAGCTTTTATAGACTAATACAGTGATCATAGAATAGTTTGGGTTGGAAGGGACCTTTAAAGGTCATCTATTCCAACCCTTCCTGCAACGAGCAGTGACATCTTCAACTAGATCAAGTTGCTCAGAACCCCTTCCAACCTGACCTTGAATGATTCCGGGGATGGGGCATCTACCACCTCTCTGGGCAACCTGTTCCAGTGTTTCACCACCCTCATTGTAAAAAAAAATTGTTCCTGCTATCTACTCTAAATCTCATTAGTTTAAAACCATTACCCCTCGCCCTATCACAACAGGCCCTGCTAAAAAGTTTTTATAAGGGACATCTTTTTACAAGCCCCCTTTAGGTACTGAAAGGCCGCTTAAGGTCTCCCTGGAGCCTTCTCTTCTTCAGGCTGAATAACACCAACTCTCTTAGCCTTTTCTCATAGGAGAGGTGCTCCAGCCCCCTGATAATTTTTGTGGCCCTCCTCAGGACCTGCTCCAATGGGTCCATGTCCTCCTTGTGTTGGGGGCTCCAGAGCTGGACGCAGAACTCCAGGTGGGGTCTCACCAGAGCAGAGTAGAGGGGCAGAATCACCTCCCTTGACCTGCTGGCCACGCTGCTTTTGATGCAGCCCAAGATAGGGTTGGCCTTCTGGGCTGCAGTAAAGTGATAAAGGAGAGTTTTGTTTCAATAGGATGTCAAATGTTAAGTCTAGCAATAGACATCAATAAAATGCAGCTAACAGTTTAACTGTTCCTCAATGTGTGGAAGAAATAAAGGAACAATGTCAAGATTTGTCTCAGGTTGTAAAGAGTGAGACATCCTCATTGCATGATGCAGCAGAGCTCAAGAGAGTCTTAGGTTTTTCCCTTCCTACCCTAATCATTGGTTACATCTGTAACATGTCAGTTGAGCCTCATCTGAAGGCAAAGATGATTGAGTGATTTCATAATCAAAGTTAACAAAAAGAGCTAAACTGAAATAACTTCTGTATAACCATCTTTTTTTAACGTATAATTGAATGAAAAAAGAGCTCCTCATACAACAGAATCTTTTAACTAATTAAATTGCTTCCATAAAGAAAAATGTTCTTCTGTGGGTTGTACAGAAATCATTTATATATGTACAATGAATATGTATGTATGAACGTTATATATATAGTTTTCTAACAGAAGCCAGAGTTAGCAAATCTTGCAGGCAACTTTATAATATAAACAGGAATCTGTAAGTACACACAGACATGAATATTTAGAATAGATGTGCAGCTGTACTTTGAGAGATTGATTTGGATTGCAGAATGAGGTAAAAATGGAAATTGCATTCCATTTTTTTATGGGAGGACCTAATGTGCTGCATTGAACAGGTGATATGCACCTTACAGAACTGAACCAGTGTGCATAGCATTCCTCAGTGCTATAGCGTATGTATAGTCTCATGACCATCCCGTTGAGCTGTGACTGTGTAGTCCAAGACCCTGTTATTTTGATGTTCTGAATTGCTATTGTGCTGTTTTCAGCTGTTTCTTCTATCCCGTTCTAAACTATTATAGAGTACTATTAGGCATAAGTCTTGCAGCATTTTACCTCAGGTCAGTCATTCATTTCAAGGTATAATAGGTCAACAGTCAATAAATTAAAAAACAGCAAATCTGTTTAGATCGCAAACGTTGAGCTTGGTAACTCATTTAGAAAATGTTATGCCTTTTGTATGCTTTTTAAGAATTATATATTTATACTAACATTTTCTATGTCACATGCATCTTACAGCACCTGCAAAATATGCTTACTGTGAAAAGTATGACTTGTATCTAGTAAACATTAATACAGGAATCATAATACTTTTTGAAAACCTTACTGTATTTTAGACAGAACAACAACACACCGTCACCCATCTCCAGTATGTTGCTTGGCCTGATCATGGTGTGCCTGATGACTCCATGGACTTTTTGGAGTTTGTGACCTGTATGAGGCCAAAGAGAGTAGAGAATGAGCCAGTCCTTGTTCACTGCAGGTACTTGTTTTAAAATTCTGATTATAGATTTGCTTCAGCATTAGAATAAGCATTTGCTTTGAAAAGTTTGTCTGCAGGACAGGAGACTTCTTGATGAAAATGTTAAACTGTGCAATACTAGCATTCACTGTTGAGGACAGAAGCGCTGGTGCTCTATCTAAAGGACGAGTTTCTTTTTTCTCCCTTTCTCCTGCAAACTTATGGTGAAATGGCTTAGTCATGTAATTATCACTCAGCTGATATTCTACAGTGTAAGTTGTTCTCCATTTTTATCCTCTACCACCTTTGTAACCTCATTTTGGATAGTACTGCAAAGTTGTCTTTTTTTTTTCTCCTGTTCAAGTGCCTGTCAAAAAACAGTCAGTTAGCTCTTACCTTTTTTAGTCAAAAATACTAAACCAGTACATTTAGATTTGTAAGCAGTTGTAATAGTTAAAAATACATTTGCTTTAAGTGAGGGGTTTTATTTATATAAAAATTCTAATTTTTTTTTTAATAATTGCCAGGAAATATTGCTGAAGTTGTTTTGAAGATAAGCTTTGCACCCTGTTCTAATTTTATTAAGGTCTTCCTGTAATTTCTAAGGCTGTTTAGCATCCTGGTATTAAGACTGCGATATGAATCTAGTGCATTGCAAAAACCTAATTTTATAGACTATTTTTCTGTTACATTTCACAGCGCTGGAATCGGTCGCACTGGAGTATTGGTCACTATGGAAACGGCCATGTGCTTAATTGAAAGAAACCAACCTGTTTATCCACTGGATATTGTACGAAAAATGCGAGACCAGCGAGCTATGATGGTGCAAACATCAGTAAGTGATAGAGAGGAAGCCTCATTTTCTGTATATATGCTGCACTTGTCCAGTTCTAAAACAGACCCAAAAGTTTAAGTGATCTAGTCGTATGCATCTTCAGTTGCCATTATGTTTCATGCTTCCTACATTTAGCATAAATAGCACGGTGGCAAAAGCTGCTTTGCTTGTAAGGTGTGCATTTAACTTTTCTGTAAATATTTCTTACCTTGCTATTAAAAGATAACTGATTTCTATACATTGCAAGTAGTTACAACGCACAAGGTTAGACTTGCCCAAACCATCTGTTCATGGTCTTCTGTCTAAATTCTCTGCAAGAAACTAGAATAATTTTTTGCTTTTCATTCTAGTACAGAGCCTTATAGGAAATTACTAAACTGAAGGTAAAATTGGTGAGTTTGTGGTCTGATTTGAAGATGGGAAGTGGCTTTTCAAAAAGCCACTTTAGGAGTAGAAATTTGATAGTAACAATATATGTAATTTTTTTTTTTTCAAATTGTGCCACTACTCCAACTTGGAAAAACAAAGGGCAAGAGTGAAATTCAGGAGAAGTTGAGTAGTATCAATAACTGAATGATTTTAAGATGGCATTGGTTCAAAGACAATTTGAGATCAGAGGGCAACTTTGTGTCAGCTTTGCAAATGAACGTACTGATGTTAGAGACCAAGGATGAAGGATGGGGAGGCTCTACTTTCTTGGGTAGAAGTTGGATGACAGAATATTAAGTGTGGGTTATCTCAGAGTGCTAAATGCCCTATGGCAAATGGAAGTAAAAGGGTTTAGACCCACAAAGTCAACAGTTAAATTGGATGTTTCTGTCTCATCTTCAAAAGACAATGCTTTGATTTGCACTTGATCAAGGGAAGGAAGGAGGTAACTTGAGAAATCAAATTATATTCATTAACAGGTTAATGACTACAGGAGCCAGCATTATGATTGATAGATGGGGAGAAGTCTTGTGTTATCAAAGAGTGTGAAAGTGTCAGGAATTATGGTTGCTTGTGTAACAACAGAGTGCTCTGTGAACAGAGATTGTTCACCCATGCTGCTGGGACTCGTCGATCATTGCAGTATGAGTGCACTCCCTGGAAGTACCTCAGGACTGAGGAGGAAGTTGTCTGAAGAGTCCTCTGCCTGTTCCTTGCAGAAATGGAAGCTGAGCTTATGACAGGATATCATGAGATGAGAAATGCTAGCCTCAAGGTTAAGCAAGCTGAATGTTGACTTCTGGAGTTCTACCTATCCGTGCCCCTCAGTTTGTAAAATGAAATGAGCAAGTTCTGGCTTAAACTTTCCAGAGGTGGACATCTTTTTGGGAATCAGACATGAGAACCTGAAGTAAACTTCAGCTTGCCAGAAGGCTGAGTTCCTCTCGTTACAACAGAAATCAGTGGGAATTGTCCTTGCGCTCTACAGTTTAATGTGATTGAAGGATATGGGCAATAGTGATAAATAAACTGACAATCAGCCCCCGAGTGTAGAAAACTGAGTATCTAAAATCGGATTCTTTACCTTGCTTATTGTGTTCCCCAGTTCACCATAAGCACAATCAGGAGAGGGCTGATCTGTAGCAGCAATACTGTAAAACTAAATTCACTTGCTATTGCTGAAGTATGCAGATACTGTTGTGAAAAGCCAATGAGCAGAACTGGCATACTGTGCTGTAAATGAGAGGCAGAAGCAAGCACGCAACTGTGAGAAAGCAGAATATCAGAGAGCTGCATGTTAACATTTTGATCTATCCTGGGTCCTCTATAGCATTCCCATGCCCACATTCCAGCTAGCCCCACTGCTTATATTTGATATGCAGCTTAGGGCTTCTGGGAGAAGCCATTAGGGGCTGCTCAGTTGTAATAGAGGGGCTGCTCAGTTGTAATAGCCTTCAGCCTTGCCTGAAGCATGTTCAGCTGCCCTGTGGGGGTTGTGTGTGTGCTTCAGTTCTAAGATGATACATATAGCCAGACGCATGTTGTGAGTTACTATCAGACAGAGCATACTCAGTAAGAATGGACTCATTGGAGCTATTAACAGGTCAGTTTAGTGTCTGCTGTTACTCATGTGAAAGCTGTAGTTCCTCAAAGACCTGCAATTTGGTCATCAAGAACAGCAAAACAAAACCTTTGACCAAAATAATAGAGCTATAACAAAATCTGTTTAAGTGTACAGCCTTTCATTTAAAAAAAAAACCTAACCATTATGTTCAATTAAAGAGAAATTAGAGATACTAAGCAATACAGAAAGCAGTGCTTTAGGGGCATACATAATAGAACTAGTTATAAGCTGAGTGAGCAGTAAGAATACATGCAACAGATAAGAGCAAAGAAAACAAGTAGTCAGAGTCTGAGTCAGAGGAAGCAATGCTGAAGTCCTCCTTCTTATTTGTTCAGTACCTTGATCACACAAAGGAGTTAACAGAAGTGTGGAACAGAGAGCTAAATACCACACTTGGCTTGTTCAGCTTGTAGAAATATGCAAATGACAATAACAAGAGAAAAGTCAAGATAATTAAGAAATAAAGACAAAAGAACAGAGTGATATTGAATGTGGGAGTAGTTGACTGAAAGGTTGAGAGAAAAGGCAAGAAAATCGAGATGCAGAAAATTGATTTCCAACCCCCAGTTTTCCTTAAGTTTTTCTGTACTTAAGAGAAAATGTATTGCATGTTATGGACAAGGATAACGTTCCTAAGTACTGATATTTAAATGCAACCTAAGGTTGTCCAAGCGTTATCTTTTAGCCCTGTCCTTTGGGGGAGATACTGGGGGAATGTTTCGAGATGCTCCTGGAGAGTTGATGAGAGCTGACATACAAGGGCAGCTGGGAGAACGTTTCAAAGGTGTGAAAAAGGATTTAGAAAATGTGAAGCTGCGCTTCTCTGAATATATGACATGGAGTTTTGGAGAAAGGTGTTCAGTTGGGGGTTTTGACAATAATGAAAAGTACTTCCAGAGAAGAGGAGAGGTATGCTTTGATGTTTGTAAATTCTTTTAAACTTCCATCATCTTGTGTTCTCAGGCTTGTGCTAGCCATAAAAATTCATTCAGGCTATGTGGCTTTTTATTCTGTGCTAGTCCTGTTGCTAATGTCTCCTTGTATCACTTCTCAGAAAGAGGCTTACAGGCTAATTGCTTTTAACAAATAGCTACATCAAAAGATCATGGAAGAAATAGTCTTTGTGATAGTATAATTCATAGAAAAAACACTAATCTAATTCGTAAAGACTTTATAAGAACTAAATTATCTCAAATTGTTGTGTTACAGAACGATTAATGTGGCTGCTACTATTCAAAACTATTCGTTCCAAAGGTTTTGGTCCCATTCTGTTACAAAAAGAGCTGTGTGGTCTTGATCACAAATTGAAAATAAAGCCACTCCATCTTCTGCCATAGTGTGGACAGCTTAAAAAAAAAAAGTTTTAGCAAGACAGCTGCACCTGTATATCTTATACAGTAACTTTAAATGTGGTTTTGATTATGTAACTTAAGTGTGTCCAGTAACTGCAGGATTGGCAACGTTAGAATATTTGTAATAATCAGATAACAGTACCAAAACGTAGATGAGATATATGAAGAACATAAATAACTACTTGAACTTCAAGTCAGAAGAATCATGTACGTTTTCATAGCTTTTACAGATAAATCCTATTCCCTGAGACTTAAGCATGTGTTCTTCTAAATTTGGGGATTCCGTTTTTCTTGGTGTGAGATTTTTAATGCTTGTCCTTCAAGAAGAGTAAATGTTACCTTTGTTTACTGTGAACACATCCAGGAGGGTTGGATTTTCTTCTTCCATCTTTGGATCTCCTCTCATCTTTGGATCTCCTCTCCTGTCATTGTCCAGGAGAAAAGGAAACAGTGGGACTGTTAGTCCTATTAGATACTACTCTATGATCAGGAGTTTAATCATCTATTTTAATTTTTTTCTGTCTTACACAGAGTCAATACAAATTTGTTTGTGAAGCTATTCTTCGTGTTTACAAAGAAGGATTGGTTCGACCACTGGATTCCAGTTAGCACAGCAGTGAAGGATGAATTCTTTTTTTCCCCCGAAAAGACTGCTCTTTAAGTAAAGCAAGGGCTCGTTTCTGAAAGCAACTAGAATGGACTAGAAGCCCATGAAAAGACAGATGAGCACATTTGAACTGTGGCACTTTAAATTTCTCAAGATTACTAAATCATGTACAGTATAACAAAGTCATGTAGATAAATGTATGAGAGCAATTGTGTGTAATATGCTTTATTCACATAGACACCATAAACAATCATGGAAACCTTAACAGATATCTTTTACTGCCTTAAAACACCCTTCACTTTTTTACGTTACAAAGGTCCTTGTGTTTCTTTTGAAAACGCAAGAAGAAAACTAATAGTATTGAAATGATTTGGCTTAAGAAGGTATTTGATATCTTTGTATTGTAGGAAAGTTCATTGAAGGTGATCATTTGTAACTTTCTTATTGGGACACTAAATATTTATGAAAATGTAACCTTGACTTCTAAAAGGCTGATGAAGAGCTTTAAAGGATAATGCGTAACTACTGTACATTAAGAGCTGGAGAAATTAAGTATTCAGTTGTTATAATATGCTTCTTAGAAATCACATCTACTGTATGTGATGTGCAAAATAATGCTGCATTTAAGCATTTATGCAGATGGTACAGTCTACATCTTCTGTTCATCAATTTTAATGGCAACTTGCCCTTTTAACAGTGAACTGCTTCTTACACTTTTATTTACTGTACTCTTTTTCTTCTGTTTCTGCTGTCCGTCTGCTTTATACTTGTTTTCCACTGCTGTTTTTATATGTGGACTGAAAACATTTTAACTTAAAACGAGGTTTAATTCTTTCACCTTTGTTTCCATGTGTATTTATGAGTTCTCAAATGTAAATGTGGATTAATGCTGCACACAAGTACTATACTTTTGGCTAACTGTATATGCAAAGTAGTCTAATCCAATACTGGAAGACAAATTACTACTGAAACCTTCAAATATGTTGCTGCTAATTCCAGGTGTGAAGCTTAGAAGGGCACAGGTGTTGCTAGTGTTCAGATATTGATAAAATGTTGACTTGCTGCCCTTCAGCAAGAACTGCCCTTATCCAGTGAGACACAACTCCCTTTTGCAAGAGGTCTGTGGATTTACTGTGTTTCTTGCTTTATGGAAATGCAGCTAAATTCCCGTGAAGATTTACATGGAAAGAGAGAATGGATTTGTACATTGATGAATAGTTCACCCCGAGGTACACTGGTCTCCATTTCATTTCAAATGGGAAATTTCTGAACAATATAACCACATTTGTATGATGTTAATTTATTTTGTGTGTGCTTTTTGATTACCCTGAGATAGTTCTTTGTTTTTGAATAGTGTTTAAAAAAAATACTCTAAGGGACTGCTTAAAACTCTTGTTATTTAAAAGATTAGTCCTAAATAAGGAAAAAAAAAATTATGGGGCATATTAGCCAGATGTTTATACGTGTATAAAAGAGAAAAATAGATAATTTTCTTTTTAGATATATATATATAGACACACACATATTCAAGTATATTTTAGAATTATGGTTTGTATTGTGGATATTGTCATTTATATCTGGTGTTTCATTATAGAAACTGCCACAGCTGTACAATATGCATCTCTCCTGTTACCAGAAGGTTATGTTTTTTCCCCAGGAGATAGATGAAAATTTAATGTAGGATGTGCTAAGTTGCTGACTCTTATCTTCTGTAGACTTGGTCCTTTCTTCAAGATCCCATTATTTGTTATAGGTAAAGAAGATACCTGGTTACTATTTATTGATCCAAAGATTTGTAATTGGCAACATGGAAAGCTTCTTGGCTTTGGGTTGAAGGGTGAATAGGTTTGTGCTCATTCTTATATACTGCATGCCAGATTTCACTTTCACTGAAGTTTTTGTAATGCTTTGGATCATTACCCTCTTGCTTGATTGGTTACAGAATGGAAGGCAAGAGACCATAACTGTGGTTCACTCTTAACTTGCTAAACTGCATCAGGTTATTCAGTCTGTGACTCCAAAAGTAAAATGATACTGGATCTGCACATGTTGCTTGGGAAACTTTTTTTGAAAAATGCATGTGAAAAACTGTTGTACAAGTGCAAGCTGCCCGCTGCTGGTAGAATATTGAGCAATGAGAAAAACTAGTGTCTCTTTCCCACGTGAGGAGTAGCGGCCATTAAAGAATCTGTGCCTCCTGGGTGGTTAACAGAAGCCTCCCTTTTCTGTGTGCCTTTCTGTTAAAATGTATCTTTTTTTTTTCTTTCCTTTTTTTTTTTTTTAAGTTTTGGTGTGCCCAGGTCTCAAAGTCATCCCTTGCAGTTAGCATGACTCGCAGTTAATAGTTTGTCAAGAAGTGAAGAAAGCGAGGGGAAAAAAAAGCAAAAAAAATACATAGTAAGAAAAATATTTAGAGCATCTCGTTGTGATATCTTTCAGGGAAGTACTTGATTAAACTTTAGGTTTAT
Organism: Rynchops niger; assembly: GCA_013400035.1. NCBI lineage: Eukaryota > Metazoa > Chordata > Aves > Charadriiformes > Laridae > Rynchops > Rynchops niger. The sequence continues at coordinate 464,336 of VXBH01007063.1, read as the reverse complement.
TTGTGTTCCAAGGTTATTGCTATATTCCTATAGCTATTTATGTTTCTTCATGTTGAATATGTATTTACCAAAACACTGTAAATTTATTCCTTGTATAACTCCAGTCTCAAGATACATGGTAGAGGCTTGACTTACATTAGTATGTGTTAAATGATGATGGTCGTATTGTGACAAATGCTGCTTTTGCTCTAGTAAACTTAAATGGGTTTGGTAATACCATTCATGAAATCTTACTTCGATTTTAATAACTTATTTGAAATTGCTGGACACTGAGAGACTGCTCAAAGCTATAAAAATAGTAATCTCTGTAATAGTTGATTATTATTATTTTTTGTAAAACCATAGAGCAAATATTAACTACACAAGTATCTTGTACTTCGTGTCCATCTTTATTTCAGTCTTGCTGGGTTTTGCACATGTACGTGTAGGGTCCATAGAGGAGAATGAAGGGGGTTTTGTCTTCTCTCTGTAGTGTGTGATGACTTTGCACCGAATGATGTATGCCTTAGATCTGATCTTGCAATGAAAGCATAATTATGAAAACATCTTCTTAACGCTGGCTTTTGTTTCCATGAGAATTAGGAAATTAAAAAGACACAGAGTTGATTGATTTGGGGTTGGGTGGGTTTTTTTGGTAGGAGTTAATTCCTAACACAAAATTGTTAACTGTCAAGCAATTGGCAAATAGCAGAAAATGCTGTGAAGTCAAGATTCCGTATAACCTTCATGAACTGTTTAACCTCAGTTTTGCCTGTGCTTGTGTGATCGTGACAATGAGTGTTCCAAATTTCTAGCATGGCGGTGGATGAAGAAGGAGTAATAAGCCTTTGAGGTTTTAATCACTGTGAGATACACTAATATTTATTCTTCGGAATAACTCAAGTTTTAACTGAATGGCTTTATATTTGCTACGGAAGTAACTAAAATGCCTATTCAGAATGTCTTCAGAAATATCACAGGGGAATGCTTGTGAGAAAAAGGTGGGAGGGAGAGACCTTACCATGTATTGACAATAAGAACAACAGTGCCGTAAACCATTAATGCCTTTTGTGTAACAGGCCATATGAAATATGAGACATTAAAATACAACCAAGCCTTGAATTGTGGTGGTGTTAAAATTAAAACCACATTAAAAAAAAAAGAAAGAAAAAAATTATTTTGTAATCCAAGGTTTTGCTTTCAATAATCCTGTCTTTTAGGTGTTGGTACTGAAACATACGCGATCAAAATGTACCTAAAAATTCAGCAATAGCTCTTCATATACACTCATTTTTTTAACAGTTGGTTCTCTCTTTTCCGTCCTTTTTTCTACTATGCAATATTTGGTTAAAAATATATGTGTATTTCAAAAGAACTGTAGTCCTGAAATATCAAATGAACTATGCATTTGCTTTATTACAAGCATAATATGATACTGTTTTACAACAAAAGTTCTTCCCTGTAGATAGTGTTCTTATCTGTCAGACTAAATGCATAAATGGTCCACTGATTGAAAATGTTGAAAATAGACATGCATGGTTTATATTCAATCAATTAAAATTTAAACATAGTTGTTTCACTGATAATGGATTTATTGTTATATACTGAAATGTAGCATTTAAGTACAAGTTTATTTTCCTCATTCCTATAAAACCTTCCCAGAAAGAATGTGCGCTGGGAAATGTTTCTATTTCAGCTGGTAACCTGCAATTGTCTACTTGGTTAAAAGCATTTATTAATTGAAACTATATGGAAGGTAAAGTTGTGTCATGAAATACTTTGAACAAAGGCAGTTGAAAGCCAAGTGAATGATTAATTCATTATATAAAACATAATGTTTTGATTAAATGGATTCTCTCGCATTTAAGTTCTGACACTGATAGTGTTAAGCCACCTCAGATTACTGTCTGTTTTAACAATAGTATTATATTAGCAGTTTAAATATAGCAATCTAATGCAGTATGATTTGCTTCCAGTTTACGTTATCATATTTAATGTTCCAGTTGTTCAGTAGCTGCACAGGCTTCAAACAATATTCACAATCACTGAAATTTGTTGTCTGTAAAAAATAAAAATAGAAAATGTTAAGTTTTCTGCATGAAAAGGAGTAGCCCATGACGTTGATAGATTCAACCGTTTCTCAGTTCAGACTAACCCTGTGACATTAGTGGTCTGATTTGACCACTGATATCAAGAGCAATTGTTGAGGACCAAGCATATGATGGAAAAAGCAAATATTGTGGACTGTTGAAACTTTGTTTAGTTTTGGCTGCAGCTAAGAGACCACTGACTTTTTGTCCTTTTTTTCTTTTTTTTGTTTTCTAAAAAAACCAAATTCATCTCAAGAGGTGGCTTTGGGAATGGGGACTAGAATGTGCCTTCATTGCCTCTCCTAATTTTCTTGCAGACTATTTGGATAAGAGTCTTAGATTATGTGTTATTTTGAGTTAGCTGCAGGTTTTGAATGTTTAATGAAATTTATTTTAAAATATTAAAGCATTGATTTTAATAGACATTAATGAAACACTTCAGTTTACTGTTAGTTGCTCAACTTCGCTTTTTCTTGGCTTTCATGATGTCATTTCTAGAATTGTCGTTGTTTTACCTTATAAAAACACTTTGAGGTTTCCCACAACTATAAAACTACCTTTGTCACAGACAGGCCAAGTGATGGTGATGTTGCTGGATGCTGATGGATGTTGCTAAGGATGTTACTTACTGCTGAAGGTGCAGTGTGGTGTTCAGACCAGCCTGGACTGAGCTCCTCTCTGAGGAATTTAAACAGCGCTGCTAACAGTGGCAAAAAACATGAAGGTATTTTGAAAGAGCATGTAGGAAACGTTTTATTCAGGGCGGATAAGACCTGGGTTTTATTTAAAAAATAAAATAAAAAAAAATAGTGAGGGTAAAAATATTTTTAACAGCTAAGGAAGGGGTAGGAAATGCAAGATTTTTTCCTTTGCAGACCACTTTTCTGTGTTTTAAATGCATCGTTTCTCTGGGAGAAATTTCTTTAGTAAAGAGCCCTACTGTTGATGGGATTTAATTTTTGTCAAACTGACCTAGAAAAGAATTTTAAGTTGAACTTTTACCTGATTTACTGCCTTGTCCTTTTTGGTAACATTAAACAAAACTAAAATCTCTTCCTTCTAAAAATTAATTTGACTGTTTTCATTTGGTGTCTTTTTGAGACATAAATGGAACCTGAATGTGTCTGGATAACTAGTGAGGTTGGCATACGTGCTAAGAGGAAACAGATGCTTTGCTTAGATCTATTAGAGCCGTTACCAAACATCAGTTACCAACTGAAATTAGTCTAGGATATTTCTATCAGCCTTTTGCAGAATAAGCATTTTGTAAATAGGAAGTCTTTGGAGCTTGCTCTTCCAAGCATTGGGAAGTCATCTTGTGCTGAGCTAGAACTGATGCTTTGGAAAAAAAAAAAAAAAAATTAAAACCTGAATCTTCAAGTAAGGACAGACTATTTGCTGAAATCTATACAAAACACACTTTTACAGTGGAAAAAAAAAAAGTTTCTCAGAAAAAAAAAAAAAAAATTAAAAAGCAAGCTGCTAGAAGTGAGTATCTCTGTGGGTGCATATTATGTAGTCATAAACCAAACTAGCTCTCAACTGGTAAGCAGTATACGTGGCGTAAGTTAAAGTACAGACAAGTCAACATTGACCTAACCGCCTGATTAATTTCTCAGCTTTCTTGTGAAGGGTTGGTTGCAATCCTGGTTCAGAAGTCCTTGCTGCAGAATGGAAGGAGAAAGGGCTGACTTCCTTAGGGAGGAGACTGAAAGCCTGCTCGGTACATCAGCAGTCTGTATTGACCGTGGTGGGGTTGTATTGACCTTAGTTGTATTATCTTACCTGAGTAGTCTAGTTTAAAGTACCTTGAAGTGTATCTGTGAGTTTGCAGGAGCAGTGAAGCCCTATGTTCATTGCAGGAAAAAAAGGTTCAGACCAGCAGTGTTAATTTTCATGGGCTTCATTTGCTTTAATTAAGCAGCAGGTTAGCATGCTAGCAGCTGAGTTATTCTTGATCCGTGCCCTTCTAATTCAGAGCTTCACATACATGAATGAAAGCCTGTCATAACTGTTGCTTTCCTAGTTTTTAATAGAAATTAAATTACTGTCTGTAGAAATTAGGTGGGAAATCAGTATATGCGCTTAGATGTAAATATATTTCAAATCCAGATTTTGGAAAATAAATTACAAGTATCAATGCTTACATTCCTGTGACCTGTGCAATGAGTACTAAACATAATTTATTTAGGTTTTCACACTTCATTGTGTAACCTTAATAGAGAAATACAAGATAAATAGTGGAGACAGTCCTATCGAGGCTTTGAAAATCAGCCAGGCATTCATAATAACAAATGATGACTGGTTAAAACTGACCTTCATTGCAACTGATACAGAAATGTGCTTAATAGTACTGGAATAAATTACCTAACAGCTGGGAGAGCCAAAGTTAGGTTGGTTGTTTTTTGGTTGGGGGTTTTGTGGTTTTTTTTGTTTTTTTTTGTTTGTTTGTTTTTTGTTTTGGAAGCTTTGCAAAAGATTCCACTATTCTAGTAACTAAGTTTGTATTTTCCATATACGTTCAGTTAGCATTTTTGCCAGAGATGTAGAAAAAGCTTGGAAGATAATATCCATTCAGTGACTCTGGATATTTTTTTTTTAATGGTTGTTTCTGTAGCACTCTATATTTTCTTCTTCTGAGATCTTAGGTGCCAGTGCATTAAAGGAATAAAAGAATGTATTTGATGTATTTGGAAGGTAAGGAGTTTATTTTGTATCTTAAGCTGTGCTTTTCTTCTAAATCATTTGAAATGTAAATTGATGTTGATATTACAAAGCTTAATTTATTGTTTAAAAATGTAGATGCTTCTTGAAATGAATGTATCATTTATCTTTTTTTATTTTTATAGGAATAAAGTATTGGTTAATGTTTTCAGTATAGTTTTCTTGGGTTTGGAACGGTTTTGAACAGAAATATTACAGTCACCATTTTATGCTTATTGGTTATACGGCTAATGGTGAAATAAAGCAGTTTTGGCTACATGGTTTTACTGTGGCTTTATTCAAGAAAAGAAGAGTTGCATTAAAAAGTTACTGACCTTTTTACTCCTTTTAAGTAAAATCACACATGGCTGCAACTTGAATTTTATCTAAGCAAGCAAATATGTATGGAAAGTGTCTGCTCTGTATAGATACAGTGTGTAATTCTTTCATAAATAGCTTGCTGGAAAAGTAAAGCAACCAAGTAAGCCACAAATTCTTAACATTATTTCACTTGCAACGATTTTTATAAAAGAGGATTGTCTCAATTAGACAATAAACCTTTGCACTCATCAAATACAAGGCCACATAATCAAGTGTTTGAGCATAGGTTTTCTTTTTTGGTGCTATGTATAAAATGTGCAAACTACCCTTCCTTTTGGGATTTCCCATGTCCTGATGGTACTTGCCAGAGGTGTCTGAGTAGTCATATCTTCTACACTTTCTGTTACTCCTGGGTGGTTTTCACATTTTCATAACAAACCAGAGCCTAGTGATGCTGTTCTTGAATTATTTGTGTTTACGTGTGTATGTAAAATGCAAGTTTATAAATTTTAAAATAGAAAACACATTGAAAATTGAATCAAATGCTACCAGATGGATAGAGCATTGACCTTAAAATATGGCTGGGAATTGGTTAAGAAATGGGATGGTTGTTAGCAAGCACTTTTTGCTGTTTACCAGACATGGTTCTAGCTACTTGTTAGTCTTTTTAAGCTTGAGGCTGTTAATCCTTCATGATGAAGCTATGAATTTAATGAAATCTTGGTGAAAGAAAGTACAAGGCCAAAACCAACCATCTGGGCAGCTCAGACATGGGATATGTATGGAGGTTGGAATCTCTTATAGGTGCATATAAAGCTACCAAGATGAAGGCTTTGCCGGAAATCCCTATGAAACAGTTTACAGAAAGATGTGCCGGTGTTTTCCAGCTTGTTAGCAGGGTAGGGTGCAGAAGAGCCTTTTGGAGGAGATAAGGCAGAAGTAGACTCCAAGTCCATGGTTGTACCATCCAGACTTGCGCAGCTGATTGTTACTGGGAAGAAGAGGGCCTTAATGTGCTTAATGAGGTGTGATTTCAGACAATGCAAAGCACCAAGGTATTGCATTCCTACGTGCAAGTCAGTCTTTTAAAATCCCGATGGTACTGTCAACCCCATGGAGGAACGGGGTGCTCTGCCAGGAAGCCAGGAGGTGTCTTTATGTACTCATGTCAGGCAAAGACAATTGGGAATATATATGTCAAACTGGCACTTCCCAATATATGTTTTTTTTGGTGCCATATCTCAGTGATATAAAAATTTTCAAGCAGTGACTCAATTTAGCTTATGTTCCTTGCAGTACTCAAAGTAAAATATTTCAACAAATGTCATAAAAATCATAAATATCCAATTTCATCCTGATCTGGGATTAAATTTCTTTTTTTTTGCCCAGTCCTAGTATAATGTAACTAAAGTGATTTCCATGTACTAAAAAATAAATATGCTATGGTAGCATGTGCAAAAGCTTATCTGCTAAGAAAGCTTGTCTTTTCATTTGAATGACAAAATTCAAAGTTTTCCATTTGTTATAAAGAAGGAAGATGTGAGAGTAACTGGAAGGTGTTTGGGGAGACTGAGGTCTCTACTGCTGATCTCTGGGTTCAGAGACAGTTTAGTTTCCCAAGTCCGTTTCCAGGGATGAGGGACGTCAGTATTTCACTGGAGCATCCGAAAAGGCCAGACTCCGTGTAACTTGTGCAGTCTTCTGTGTTAGTCTGACACTGATGTTGGGGGCCTCAGACACCTGCAACACAGGTATTTTAAAGCAGAGGTATTCTGATTTATTTTTCCTGTTTCACTGAGTTTAGCACCCACCCATAGAAGATGCATCATTGTCCACAACAGGAGCTTTTAGTTCTTCCATGCAACAATTAAAATTTTAAAAATAAATTTGGCCCCGATAGAAAGATTTTGCCGAGCGCTAGCACTCTGTCTCAAGCAGAGCTGTATCAGAGGCACTCGGTTTGCACTGACACACATGACGGTGTGGGCTAAGGTGTCAGTAAGGCTGATGGTAATACTGGGATGGGGGGGTGTATGAAAAGCAGCACCGTGTACATTCAATGTACCCCACAGAATACCATAGGAGCAGTGATTGCTGATGGGTTTGGTCCTGCTTAAGTTTAACTTTGGCCTTTGGAGCTTTCTGTGTCAGTACAAATGCCCTGAGCTTTTTAGACCTGATAAATTCTCATTTAAAAATTAAAAAAAAAAAAAAAAAAAAAAAAAAAACCCAACCACTAAAGTTACTCCTCACAAACTACAAAGGGATTTGCTGTCCTTTTTGAATATGCGGGTCCTCCGCTCTAATCTGGATAGCTTTTCTCATACACGTTCAGAAGAATTAATACAAATGTAATGTAAATGTAGTGTAGCTCTTGAGCTTAACGCTCATTTATGCAGATTCCAAGTTAGCATAAGCTTGCTGGTTTCAGAAGGGGCCAACTTGCTTATGTATAATACTTAGCCTAAAAGGATGCGGTGACTCCAGCCTTCTGGAGTGCCTTTTGCCTTTGAAGATACTTGTTGCTGGATCCAGACTGGCTGCAAGTGTCACTTTTTGTTCAGCTGCATTATTTCCACCTGGGCTGCTGGGCTTTTTTTTTTTTGAAGTTTACATAGTATTCCAAGAAAATCTACTCCCTTTGCTTAAGTGTTCCTCAGAGATCTTATTGCTGAGGACACTTGCATTTTGAATAGAGAATGTCATTTTTGTCCTCTGTGAGAATTGCTTGCAGTAAATTTACTGTGATATTACACCTCTGCTACTGCTGTAGCTCTGCCCGCTGCATCAAATGAGATGGCAGAGCACGGGCAAGAGTCGCCAGCTGTCTCAGGCACACGGCTGGGAATACACCACCTCTCTGCAGGAGCCCTTCCTTATACAGGGAATAATGTACCTACTTTTGAAAAGTAAAGCAGGAACTGAGGAGAAGCAGAACTTCCAGCTCGAGTAAAGTTAGGACTGAACAGAGCCTAGATGCTACGCAGGACTAAAATGTGACTAGACCTTCTGCAGAAGCAGGAGGATGACAATTTGAAAGGAACTGCTTCCTCCTACTCCTTCTCCTCATTCCCCTTAGATTATTTTTTTGTTTATTAAGGAAAACAGTTCAGCTGCAGTTCCTGTGGCAGGGGAAAACCTTCCTTTGGGGTGGGAAGGTTTCTTCCCTCCTATAAATCCATCTGTTCTTTCATGGCCTGATGCAGGTCATATTGTTATTTTCCTCTTTGTCTGTTGTTACTCAACTTGACAGATACAGCAGTGAGTGCTCAGAACTGGCCTGGTTTAAAAAGGGGAAAATAGTTTAAAGCTCCTGAGCTGTGTAACTAAGAAACCCCGTCTTAGCAACTGCTATTACAAGAGAAGTCTTAAAGATTTGCTTAAATGGCATTACTTTTAAATACTGTCTCTTTCTCTATCAAGTGGATAGGAAGGGGGTGTATATAGAGGAAGATATATATACATATGTGTATGTGTGCATATATTTATGTGTGTATATATTTATATATATATATATAAAAATAAAGTAGAGCATATAAGTGAATAACAAAAGTAGCTCCAAAAAGGGCAGAGAAGGCATAAATTCAGTTTGACATCTCAACCATAAACAGAATTAAGAAGGGGGGAGGCTAAAATGAGGATGGCAATACAGATAATATAAATAATGTATCAATGAAGAGTGCTTTTTTTTTCCTGCTGTGTCACAGTAATCTTTGTACTAAAGTAAAAACTTGATTCCCATTATTGAAAAAAATCTGTGTATAACCTGGTTTTATTATTTATATGCGTAGTGTTTGCTTTTGCAGATTCCTGTGATACAGGCATAGATTTACTTGTTCAATTAGCGCTGAATGTTGCTTTCTTCATTGCCATCTGTGTAAACTGTTTTCTTGTCATTACAAGGTTGTGCAGATTGAGGACTGTTTTAAGGAAATCACTTAGGTGTAAACTTTCCTGATATTTGCGGGAGTTTAGATGGCAGAGAACAGGAAAAATAAAATACTTTATGTAGCCATGATTGTGTTCAGCGTATATTTAAAGAGATTGACTTATGTCTTGTTTCCTTAATCAAACCAGTTATTATCCAAGTTTATCATCTGATATAATTAGGACACTTGACGCTGCGCAAATAACTATCAAATGCAATCCCACTTCCAAAGGGCTTTCAAGCTAGTTCAGACGAGAGACAAAACAGTTTATAGGTGCACAATCAGCCAAACGATGATATATAAGGAAGCAGGTGTATGACATCCTCCTTCTAGTCAGGCTAAATACGGAAACAAGTAAATGTACTTTAATAACTGCTCAGTAATAGAAATGATGCCACAAATCATTTCAGCAGACATTTTAGGAGCAGAAGTTTAGCCATGTGAACAGAGAGTGTTTCTGAAGCATCCAAGTGCAAAGGGAATGGTATTGTATAGAGCCTGGATTATCCAAGTATAGCAAGCAAGAAAGAAGAAAGTCATAGAAACTGGAAGTAAAGCACTGGCAATGCGCCTTGAGAGGAAGCTCACATAGTGCAGAGCCCTTTCAGGAAAGGGAAGTGAAACCCTGGGCAAAAAACTTGTTCTCGGTGTGATCCTGTTGTTTCATGGAAATGGGATCTCAATGGGAACTGCACTGATGGTTTAAAAAGTTCATACCAAAAAAGAAATCCACTTTTCTAATGCAGGGATCTTGCTAGCTTTCTTGTATTCCCTATTTATGGAGGGGGACGGTAGCGATAGCTGAAATCTTGCAAAAGAGATTACCTACCCAATGGACAAGGTACTGTGAACATCTTGTATCTTGTTGCCAAGCAAAGTTTGGTTTACGGTAGTGAGAGATGCAGTTATTTATATCTGTTCTCTGAATGGGTAAGGTTAGGTGCAGAGACCGTGTGGTGCTCACAGCCCCAGAGCAAAACTGCAAGATCAGGGAACTGAACTTGCAGGCTGAGTTGTGGTCCTCTGCCCATGCCAGGGTTGATGCCAGCTCCCAGAATGATTTACAGATGTTCCATGGGATGCCCTATTTGTGGAAAAATATTCTGTGAAGGCTCCAAGGAGACCTTACAGTAGTCTTCCAGTACCTAAAGAGGGCCTACAGGAAGGATGGGGAGGGACTCCTCATCAAAGAGTGTAACAATAAGACAAGGGGTTATGGTTTCAAACTGGAAGAGAGTAGATTTAGATTAGATATTAGGAAAAAATTCTTTACTGTAAAGGTGGTGGGCACTGGAACAGGTTGCCCAGGGAAGTTGTGGATGCCCCATCCCTGGAGGTGTTCAAGGCCAGGCTGGATGGGGCTTTGAGCAGCCTGGTCTAGTGGGAGGTGTCCCTGCCCATGGCAGGGGGGGTGGAACTAGATGATCTTCAAGGTTCCTTCCAATCCGAACCATTCTATGATTCTGCACCAGAGAAGTTTCACACTAAAAACAATTGTATTTTCTGGCTGTAGCTGGTGGTAAGCAACAGGGTTGGGTGGCTGCGTCAGGACTAAGCAGTTTACAAAATGGTCAAATGTTTGGTTTTCGAAGGTTGAATCACGCCTCCCCCCACCCCCTCCTTCTTAAGCATAGCCAACTTGGCGTCCTCACGAAGCAAAGAGTTCATCTCAACTGCATCCTGCTCCCCCTCTAGCAGTGATTGTCCCTTCCTTATCCTAGTTTTCTCTCCTCCATCACTGGCAACACATGTGCCTCCCCTGTGCACACAGCGCACAGTGTTAAATTCTGGTCATGCCGAGTGGGTAGAAGTGGGTGAGTTGCCGTTGTGCTGGAACAGATGGCGTCTGCAGTGCAGCCACCAGTTATGTGCATGTGCTGTAGGTGGTTGCTAAAGGAAAAGGGGATAATTTAGAGGTTTTGTTGAAAAGGTTCATTAGTTTTCTCTTATTTATTGGGGGTGGAATAATTAGAAAGCGGAGGTCAGTTTGTTGGGTTTTTTTCAGCGGCCGGTCGTTGCCAGTGGTTTGGCTTATTTAGATGAGGGCAACTTGGTGCATTGGGCCAAGGTAACATGACAGGGATGGTTAAGAAGAGGGGAATCTAAATGATTATTTTCTGTCTCTTGACAACTTTCAAGTAGCCAGACTTCTGGATCACAGTCTACAACTTCCAGGTGTTCTTATCTTCTGCTGTTGTGTCCCCATCACTTATTGCTACCGAGACCCCCACTCAGGTTGCCTGCCAGTCACACCTTGCCTGCCCAGCTGGTACCGCAGCCTGTCGCTGGCCTCTTTCCCTCACAGGGAAAAGCCTGCAGCCACCCACCAGGTTTTTCCTCCTGTGGATCCCCAAAGTCTCTTGGCCTCCTGCCTCTCACCTGAACTTCCCCAGGCCCACACATTGCTCCTCAGGCAGCTGCAGTGCTCAGAGGCTCTTCACCAGCCCCTGGCACAGTCACTGCCTGGTCCCCGCCCCAGGGGCTGGCGTGCTGTGTCCCTGTCCTTGGAGAACCCCCTTTCCATGAAGGGGACGAATTAAAGAAAGTGCAAAGGAGCTATTGAGGGCAACAGCTGGCAAATCACCCCAAAGGTGCTGGTGACCTGTAATGGACCACTCCTGGTCCCTGGGTTTGTGGCCCTGTCTTTGGTTTTGGGGCGTTTTGGATGGGTCCCACGAGATCCCAGTCAACTCATCTGTGCTAATGGTTTTCCTTTAGGAAGGGCATCAAAAGTTGGTTGGTTGTGTGGGTGTAGGTTTTTTAAGAAGTTTTTTCTGTTGTTATAACGAATATGTTGATAAAAGTGCATTTGTTGCAAGTTTCGTGTGTGGTGGATATGTTTGTTCAGCTAAAGAGATTTTAATCTACATGAGGAGAGGTCTGGCAAAACTTGGAGGAAAAGGCAGAGTATTCCTGTCCATCAGCTTGCAAACAATCTTTATTTTTGTACAAAACAAATTACAGTTGTCCCTGGAAGACCTGTGGTACCAAAAGTAGCCATTGAATTCCCTTGTCCAGTTATCAGCAAGAGTCCGACTTCTTGGGAGTCGCAGCCCGAGCTTTATTGCCTTCCCCGTGACGTTGTACTGTGAGCTCCTGTCTAATAAAATTAGAAGATAATTCACATATGTTGTATAGTTCACAGCTTAATTTCTCATGCTGAGTGGTGTAAGGTATTTATCAACTGGTTTAATAGATTAGATCTCTGCCTGCACCTCCCTACGCTCCGCTGCCTGTGGATGGAGGCTGACAACTCTGCCTTTATAAAAGCGTTCCTTGCTCAACCCCATGACTAATGCAGGTAATTATTTTTAAAACAGCTCTGGGTGCCGCTGCAGTGCTCTTTCATGTGCACGCGGAAATGTGTGTTTATGTTCATCTGGCATTTGTGAACCCCAGGGTGCCGTGTGAGCCTTACTCTTACCATGCAGTTTAAAGGAATACTTTGCAGGGCTAATGTCACAGTGGGGAGCCAGCTCATGGGGTCTGGATATCCAAAAGTAGAAAACAGGGAATGTAAAATAAATAAAGACAAACATTAAAGGGAACTCATTTTGTGGCATGTTGTTAAGCTCCTGTACTCCCAAAGAGCCTTGAAGTTGGTCCGTTTCACATGGTGACCAATTATTTCTCCTATCCAAACCTGGCTGAATGTGGAACAAAAAAAAAAAAAAAAAAAAAAAAACCCAAAAAAAAAAAAAAAACCAAAACCCGGGAAAAAGTAAAAAAAAAAAAAAAAAAAAAAAAAACAAACCCAAAACAAAAAACAAACAAACAACAACAACAAAAAAAAACACCTCAAAACCAAAACGGGGAAAAAACCCACCAAAAAAAAAAGCCCCAAGCCTCTCTTAGATTTTACATCCTGGTATGGCAGTGGGTTAAAAACCAGATTGATTTGATGTGATCCTTTTTAAGGAGTTGGTGATGGTGTTTGCTTGTATCTTGGTTGCTTACTGCATGTTCACGTAAAATTAGATTATTTGTTCCAGTGCTTTTCTAGGAATTGAAATTGAAGCCGCTTGCTCTATCATCCTTGGACGTTTCAGTCTTTTTTTTCAAGATTAACGTCTTACTTGTCTCTTTTACCATTATCCGATGCCACTCTTTCTCCAAGCGCTCCACAAAAACTTGTAGGGGTGCGGAGGGCTTCCCCTGCAGGCTGATGAACACCCTGGGTGCATTTCCTCAGATCCTAGACAGTTAAATAAGCCTAGGTGTTCTCTACCTTACCAGATTACTCTTTGGATTGCTCCTTTTCTGGTATCATCTTAGCTCTTCCACCCATTCCATGGGTATTATTTTTCTTCCCATCCGTGTCCTAGCTGGATCCTTTTCAGTGACTACCAAAGCAAAGCAGCATTAATTACTCTGATCCTCAGTGCCAGCTGCTCCCCTCCCACTGAGAAATGATCGTTATTGTCTTGCTAATATATTAATTTCCATACTTCCCTGTTACTGTTGCTGTTCTCTGGGTCTGTTCTCTGTCTTTGCTGTTTGATTTTACCTTTGGGAATTCATGCTCTTCTGTCGTGCTTCTCCTGAATAACTTAGCCTATTTCCTATTTTTCTGATTCTTCTCAAGTTTCAGGCTGTTGCAAAGCCCCTGACAGAGCCAAGTTGCTCTCCTGCTATGCTTCCTCCGCGCTGGCATAACGTGTGTGTGTGTGCGGTTAATACTGTTTCTTTAGAGAGCTTCCCATCCTCCCAACTCCCTCTTCCCTTTAACTTTCTGGAAAATCATTGCCATCGTATCCCAAGAAGCTTTTGAGCCTCTTGCCTGTTTCATAGCTTTCTGTTGGGAAAGGCAAAGGCTACCCAAGTCTCCAACTAATGGTTTAAAAAACGTTTGGTTTTTTTTTTTTTA
>VXBH01007063.1:435019-450040 GCA_013400035.1 Rynchops niger | reverse complement strand
TCACGGAGTGTTTTTTATTTTTAAAATAAATGATATATATATATATATAAAAAAAAAAAGTAAGTTTTGCTGAAAACCTACTAATTTCATGGAGGTTCATTTTTATGGTCAAATTTATTCTAGGAAAGTTGTTCCCCTTCTTTCCCCTGTAGGTGCACTCATCATCTGGAGCACAGAGGGAGTCTGATACAAAGGGCTGGGAGAAGTATCTGTGTGTGCCAGTGAGGCCGGGAAAGCATGTTTGTGTCAGTGGCAAACGGACAGTTTTGGGCAAGAGGAGGGATGGGACATCCTCCCTCAATACCCCCAAGCCCTACCCCTATATTTAAAATAAAATAAAAAAATCATCTTGGACTTGGTTCGATTATGCAGCCCATTGTAGAAGCAGGCAGTAGATGGCTCGATGTGTCCTCCTTGCCACCTGAGACTTCCAGCCATCCTGAGTCCTTAAGGCTGCTCTAGCATCAGCTCAGTGGGTGCCTCCCAAGGAGGCTCTTGTGCTCCTCGGAGCACATCTGCCGCTGCTTGCTGGGGGCAGAGGGAAAAGCCCAGCAGCTGGCTGATGTGAGCACTGGCAACGCAGCTGGCAGAGAAGCACGAGGGAGCTGCTGCGTCTGGTCTTGATTGTAACAGAGCATTTAGCTCGTAGCTGTGCCTGGGCTGAGGGCCACCCGGCAGAGATAAGAAGCGAAGGCGGCAGTTCTCCTGCATTTTCATTATTTACCCTCTACCATTTTACAGCAACTGAGCATAAAACCCCAAAAGGTTTCTGAAGAAGGTTATTGGTAATTCAGGGAGTTACTTTCCTTCACTTTGCAGCATGTGGCATTGATTAGCTAAAGTAAAATATGTCACCGTGACATTTTATCCCCTTCCTTGAAAATGGATCAATGTAATTATCAGGTTGGAGAAGCTGGTTACCTCAGCTGCACGCTGTCTCGCCAGGACCTCCTGTAAGATCTCTTGGCCTCCTGTAAGATCTCTTGGCACTGTGGGCCTGCTTGGATTTTATATGTAATTTTTTTAATTTTTTTTTTTTTTTTTTCCGCATCAGTGTGCTACTCACAATGAATCCAAGAACAATAAAGATGGATTTCTGCAGCCACCATCCCTCTCTCTCAAGGACGGAATATGGTAGTACATGCAGTTTAACGCACTGATACATCTTTTCCCTCTTCTGTTGATGAAGCAATGAGCAGAGGAGCAGATCTGTACGCTAAAGATGCCTTGCTGTCCAACCCTGGGATCCCCCGGGCCTGTCTGCCGTCGATCCCTTCTGGATGAAACAGGAAGATAGCTTCGCTTGCTCTTTTCAAAATAGAATGTGGTATGGGTTAGTGTTGGGCAGTGTCGGGTCAATGGTTGGACTCAATGATCTGAAAGGTCCCTTCCAACCTGGACAATTCTACAATTCTATAAAATTCTGTAATTATGAAAGCTGACCTAAATGATTGCCATTGACGTTTCTGTTGGACAAATTGGGCTTTCCCAGTTCTAGTGGATATTCACAAGAGTACAGAATTTCTTATTATGTAAAGAGACTAAATCCATCCAATAAAAATAATGGGGTTTAGTCAACCCAGACGTCATAATGCTTTCTGAATTATATTTTACGTTTTGCCAGGCAGCCTCCCTTGCCTGGCATCGCCCACAGGGAGCAGCAGTCTCCCTCCTACCCTGCACCCAGTGAAGCGTGCCTTGCGTGAGCCTGGCTGGGAGCCCCAGTGTGTAGAAGAGACTGGGCTAAAAAATGACAAACTACAGCTCTTATCAGGCCCTCAGTGGCACTTCGAGCTAAAACCACTCCAGTATTATTTTTCCTTTCATCCTCATTTTCCATGAACATTATTAACAATGCAACTTTTTTCATCAAATGTTTTCTCTTGGGCTAGAAATTCATTTTCTGCCCTCTTGAAATTCTTGTTTGTGAGACCCCAGGGGAGGAATGCAATATCTGAGCCTGGGACACTGAAGTAGCACATGTACAATATTCTGATAAGTAATAGGAAAGCAAATCTATTGTGTTTGCATCTTGCAGCAGCTGATGCTAATGTGCAATGCCAAAATAAATCCAAGCAATATCGTAGATTTATGATCAATACTTAAGCAAGTTGTTTACTTAGTAATCAGAAAGGCTAATGATGATTAGATCTGTCTGGAAATATGCTGGCCTGCAATAAGTAACACTTTTATTTCCTTGCATAAGTGAGTTAGATCTGAAAGCATCGAAGGGCTTAAAAACTGAAAAAAAAAAAAATGAAAATCTTTCCTTCAAGCTATATATATGCTTCTGGATACCTCTAGAGACAGTCTTTTTGGTTTTTTTTTAAAAAAAAAAAAGAAAAAAAAAAAAAAAAACAAAACCAAAAAACAACATAATAAGTGCATTGGAAGCAGAGCCTGTTGGAACACTTCTGCAAACAGCAATTTGAAAAAGAACTGCAATAAGAGGGCCCGATCCGGAGCAGCCATTTCAGCCTGGCACTGCCATTACCTGAATTAACTGCCGAGTGGTGTGCGGGCAGGGGTCCATGTTCCTGGGTTTGTACAAGTGCTGAGAGGTCCCCTGGAGCCCGTGCAAGGGAAGGGATGGTGGCTGTGTTCCCCCTCCTTCCCTCTTTCCTTTCCCTCCTAGTTGCCCCCCACCCCATGATTTCTGAGGACTCGTTTCTTGGTGTTTGTGGTGTCGTGAGACAGCAGCGGTGTGTGTGTATCCTGAGGTAGTAAACGGGGGGGGTGGGAGGTGTCACAAAATCCCTTAAGGCTCCTTATTTTTCAGCCTCTGTGCAGCTTGTACCTGAAACGAGAATAACGCTGAAGGAAACATCTGTAATTTGTACGAGCAGGGAGATGAGCGGCTCCCACAGCAGCACGGCACCCCCACAAACGGATGCTCAAACTGCCCAGGTTACAACATGTGCTTAGACGAGCATTTTCCCATCTGGTGGAGCGGGACGCCTGTTTCCCGACTACAGGTGGTGCCCAGGTGGATTCGGCAGCTCTTACGAAGGGGCTTCCCGGGGTCTAGTCCAGCCAGCCCTCTGGCTAGAGAAGAATGAAGGGAGGAGAGACCCGATCCTCTGGGGTGCGACAAGCAGAGCTGACGACAGGCATGTCACTTCGGTGAATGGCAGAAGCAGCTACTGAGAGAGCACCTAAGAAATGCTGCCAGGAGGCAAAGCCACCCATGCTTTGAGGCTGGTGTGCTGCGGTGTTACTCTCCTGTGAAGCTCAGCAACAGCAATCAGCGCTGGCAACAGGCAAGGGGGATGCGCTGGGCCAATTGCACCTGGTAAATACATGGCAGAAACCAGCCTGCTGTGAAACGGTCAGAGATTAAAGGGGGTGCAAGCGTGAAGTGTGCAGGTTTGCTACTCAAGAGGATTGTTTCCCAGAGCGGAGGCTGCTTGAAAGGAGGGAAGCGCTGGCACTGCAGGCGATATTGGGGATGTTGCTATGGCCACCGGGAAGCTCGGGGAGGGGGCGCATACAGCAGTGCAGAATGACAAGGTGGCTGCAAGAACAAACCTCTACTAATCATTTTGGGAGTAGTTCCTGCCAATCAGCAGCACAGAAGAGCCTGACCTCCTGCTGAGGCTGCCCTGAAACCTCTGAGGAAGTTTGCCTGTTGTTTTGCTGCACACGAGGGCAGCATCTATGCTGCCGGGGAAGAAGTGTAAAGGATCTGTGTGTGTGTGTGTGTGTAGCCTGTGTCTGCTGTTGCATTGGTGAAGGGAAGTTTACTTAATAACAGAAGCAATGCAAAATTTTTTGCCTCCTTTGGTCCTCTGTAAGGTGCTGCTAGCCAGGCTGGTACAGTCCTCCACTCTGGTGGCCTGGGCTTGGGTGTAGCTGGGTAAACGTTTTCCATTCCCATGTATTATTCACTGTAAGATTTGAATATTTCATCTCAAGCAAGTTCTTGACATTCACTTATATTCCTTTTCTCTTCCTTCCCCTTTCCTCCCCCGCAGCCCGGGGAACAGCTAAGGTGAAAACACGAAGTCAGTATCCAAATCGGCTCCTGCAAGCAAGGAGGGTGAGAGATGCTGATGGAAGCTGGCTGTATGGAAAAGGCAGAGATGGGAGAGATGTAAAAAGCCCTTGTGTTTGGCTCAGTGCTTAGAAATATGTGGATAATTTATTCCTGGGATGAGAGGTGCCACTGCTGGAAAAAGGGATGCAGGCAGAGAAAACATCTACTCTGGGAGGTTTTCTTGCATTAAATATTCTTTAATCTCTGTTTCTGCTGCGTGTGTCATTTTGGAACTTAACAGGGGACATACGCCCAGCTTTAAGAAGAGTGGCTGAGAGGTGACAGGTTTCCCTACAGCTCAGCTGACAGACAGTCATACCTGCTGGCTTTAGTGACTGCTGTTGCCCCCGTAGTGCTTGGGAGGGAAATCTGTCACCAAGGTAGGAGCCGGATGCGCCGCTTGATGCCCTGTAATCATGAGAATTGCTAAGTGGTAAGTGCTTCTTGTTGTACCAAATTGCCTTGTCACTTGTAATTGCAGGATCTTCCTTGGAGCAATGGGTAAGCGAAGGCGATTCTCATACGGCGGGTTTTCTAGCTCTGCTGCAGTCTCTGACACTTAACGTGATAGCTTAACTTATTCAAGTGGAAGGCCTGAACAAGAAAATAACCTCTGGAAAGCCCTGCAAATGGCCAGCTCTAATCAGAAAGGTGGCCATGGGCTCCTCTCAAAGGTTCACTTGGCTGGAAACTGTGGCGTCAGGAGAGGAAGAGATCCTAGAGGCTGCCTACTCTAACATGTGGCATCTCACATGCTTGTTTGTAGCCCTTGCTTATTTGTGGTTCCGAGTCTGCTCTCCAGAACCTCTTGTACATATCAGCTTGAAAGTATCATCCCGCCAGAGCCGTCGTAACAGCTTCCCAGCACGTGCCCAGGGAAATCCCAGCACATTGGAAGTCAAATGGCTTGATTAAAAGCAGAGGTTTTTGTTGTGGGTCTTGGGCAGCCCTTTAATGTTTTTATTAGTCAAAATGTTCAAAACGGAAATGATCTGCTTTGAGAAGCTGGGCTTCTTTTTCTTCCTGGGACTGATGCTTATTACGCTATCCAAAGAGCAATCATCAGCTTTTCTGCAGTACCCAGGATGGATTTCCCTCCATTAACATTACCAGATGTCACTGGTGGGTTTGCTGGCTTGGACACAAATGGAGGAAACCCACTCCCGGCTTGGTCATCCCATCTAAGGCAACTGATGCCGTGGCAGACCTCTGCTGTTTGGAGCTTGTTCTCCTTTCAGAGACAGTGAGCATTTTAGGCTGTATAATTTTTCTGGCTGTATTGTGCCAGCTGGACAAATAAGCTCTCTGTTCCCTCCCCTCCCTTTTGACACATTGCTGGGGACCAAGATTTGCTCTGTTTACGATTTCTGTGAATAAGGTGGAGAGGTGTGGGCTTCTTTGCTCATTTGTTTTTCCCATCTTCTTGACTTGTGCTGGGACAGCTGGTCTTCTGGAGCATGCACAATCTTCAATTACAGCAGTTATCAAGTGTTTAGACTGTGAGAAGGTCACCTCACTACTGAAGAACTGAACAGGTCTTTGGGTTTTCCTTAACTGATGCAGCCATTTGGTGCTACCATTCTTTGGTAGCAGAGGTGGCCACTTGCAAGAAATAACTCATCAGTAACTTTTGAGTGCTTGCGTCACACTCTTCCACTCAGCATCTCCTCTGGTCCCGCTATTTCTCCCAGGAACTACTGATTTCTTCTTTCCTTCTTTTAGGTCTTCCTTCTCCCAGCAGACCCAAAAGTTTGGCACGATGTGCTGCTGCTCACCTGGAAATGCACAGTGCTGAATAGTCAACAGCTGCATGCAGAATGAGACACAGAGCCTTGGTGCAGCTCCTCAGTGCTGAGGGGTGTGATCCTGAGGGTTTTTCTAGTTACAAACTCTTTCACTCCCAAGCTGCTTTCATGCTGCAGCTGTACGAGTGACTTCAAACTTCACTATATAAGCACTTTCAATTTTTCGAATTGGAAAAGGTTGCGATGAAAAGCCCAATGTTGCAATGGCCTGCCTTCCGCAGAAGCACAAATAACTTCTTAGGGGAAAAGTAACGCGCGACAGAATTGCAAAGCTGGTGTGTTGTCCTTCTGCAGGCCCAGCTAAATGTAGGGGGTCCATGTAAATGTTCCAGCCTTTCCACTTGAAAAAATCTCTTTTTCCTCTTGGGACTAGATCAAATCATAGCAAACTTCTTGATCAGCTTTCTACTAAAGCAAGCTGGAGTATCATCCACTCAAAGCCCACCTTCTCTTATTTATATGCCTTTACTAGCTTTAGAGCAAAGGTCATCTCAAGCAGTATACAAAAAAAAGCCCTTCTCAAAGAAATTTCATCCTTATGAGCCCATGGTTGTGGTTTTGTAGGTTTTCTTTAAGTACAGGGAATAAACCTCAAAGCAAGCTCCCAGCATCACACCACGATTTCTCTCCAAATAAGACTCCTTTATTAAAAAAATTCAAAAAAACTAAAAAACCAACCCAATCCCCAGCACCATAGTATTTTTTTGAAGATTAAAAACTTGCTCAGAAGAAATAGACAATCTAACAGAGCCACCTAGTGATACCACCAGCGACAAGGTACATCAAGGACTACGGCAGATCCCAAGCCCAATCCTCAGTCTGCTCCATGCAGCAGAAGAGGAACAGAGGAAGATGCGCTGGTGGCTACTTTCCCAAGCACTCTGGGATCCCCATCTGAAACTGGGCTCATTTACAGCATCTAACTCAACTGGAGCACCTGGTCTGGGTGGATTAATGCTGTTCCTAGAGGGAGGAAAACAATCGTGGGTGTTGTGAAAGAGCCTGCACCAGATCCCACCTGTTCCAAAGCCCAAGATAATACCTTCTCTGCAAGGCAGAGTTACCATGTTGTTCCAAAGCAAAATTATGACTAAACCCAGTTGCTTTTAAGCTTCTTTTTTCCCAGACTATCTGGCAAGCCATATAACTACTTTATTGCTTTTTGCTGCCTGATTACGAAATGTCTTTAAAGGCTGTGTAATTAGCATACTACAGGCTGCACCTTTGCATAAAAAGCCTGGCATTTAGCTAGGCTCGAAGGAAAGACCTTTATTTCTCCTATCAATTTCCCGACAGCCAGATGCACTTCGTCTCCTGACTCACAAAACAGTAAGCGCAATAGCCCTTCGTGCCCAGGGAAGCAAGCAAAAGCCTTGAGACAACAGAGTTAAAATATTGAGCAGATCCAGTGGTTTCTTGCAGAACCAGCTCATGGTCTGTTTGGCTGGACACTGCAGTCACCTTTTGAAGAGGAGACTGAGGGGAGACCTCATTGCCCTCTACAACTACCTGAAAGGAGGTTGAAGAGAGGTGGGTGTTGGCCTCTTCTCCCAAGCGAATAATGACAGGACCAGAGGAAATGGTCTGAAGTTGCGGCAGGGGAGGTTTAGGTTAGATATTAGGAGGAATTCCTTTACTGAAAGAGTGGTCAGGCACTGGAACAGCCTGCCCAGGGAGGTGGTTGAGTCACCATCCCTAGAGGTGTTTAAGAAACATCTAGATGTGGCACTTCAGGGCATGCTCTAGTGGCAGAGATTGTAGGTTGTTTGGTTGGACGTGATGATCTTAAAGGTCCTTTCCAACCATGAAGATTCTGTGATACCTGTAGGTAAAATTCTCTTGCCTGCTCACCCTACGAGCATGTGGTAGGGTGCAGTTATGAGCCCATTCAATGCCTTAGACAGGCTGTGAGGTTTTAACCTTTGCAGAAGTCAGCAAATTGGTCTAACAGAGCTTTATTATATATTTTTTGCTAGGAAAGAGCTGGGCCTGGTCAGTGGAGGCAATCTGTTTTGGCAGCCCACTGTTTCCTGGGCCAGTGGGAAGATGTGTGCCCAGCCACAGGACAAGGGGCAACGGGCACACACTGAAACACAGGAAATTCCATCTCAACGTGAGGAAAAACTTCTTTACTTTGAGGGTGACAGAGCACTGGAACTGGTTGCCCAGAGAGGTGGTTGAGTCTCCGTCTCTGGAGATCTTTAAAACCCGCCTGGACACGTTCCTGTGCAACCTGCTCCAGGTGACCCTGCTCTGGCAGGGGGCTTGGACTAGATGATCTCCAGAGGGTCTCTTCCAACCCCTACCGTTCTGTCATTCTGTGTGTGTGTTTTCCAAGGAGCAGATTTGTTTTCAGCCACCATTTGATGAAGCTTCACGTGCAAGCTGCCTTCCCCCAGCGTGAGGAAGGGTCTCACAGCCACCGAGCCATGGCAGGACCGTGCCAGAGAGCCCTGCCTCTATAAATGGCCTTGGGGGATTACACAGGCAACAGGGGGAAGCCCTGGCATGGCAAAGCCTGTCTTTTTGCTGCTGACTGTATATATCATCATTAATAAAGGACATTGATGAAAATTCATTCAACTCTCCCTGCGCCGTCTGTTAACGGTAATTTTTTTCTGTGACTCGCAGCTCAGACAAGGGCTTGGGCCTGTGTGTTCCTGTTTGCATATGACCTGTACAGGTTTGCAAATGCAAAGATACATGTGTCCTGGGCTCTATTTGAACATGCTTTTAATTACAGGGAAATTGAAATTAAACAGGCTTCAGAGTCTCTTGCTCCACAAGAAGGCAGAATCTCAAAAAATAATCAGTTTTGCTCCGTGTTCTGTCTTTGCCTGGTTACGCTTATATTTGCAGAGGAATATTATGTTTGATCAGTCATTTTTCATTACTTAGAACAAAATTTCCATTAGTAAGTCTTTAAAAAGAATTTATTTTAAAAAAAATATATAAATCTGAGTTTTGGCGCTAGAAAGACCTGGCGACATCCCTTCGGTTTCCTAATGCTATGGGATGTGGGAGGTCACTATTCGTTTCTTAGGACAATGAAACATCAGGGATGGATGCTGACTAATTTGCCCCAGACCAGTTCAATGGCAGTCTCAGGCAAATGACCTGGATCCTGACTCTGGCCTGCTCAGAAGTATGAGCAAGACTCTGGATCGTGAACGGTATGCACAAATCTCATCAAGTCCTCCCAAAGAATAACCTTTTCTCATACTCTCCTGGAAAATTATTCATCTGGCCAGCTGTTGTCTGGCATGTGCTGTACTAAATATGATATATATGCCTTTGGTTTCTGTCTCTTCTTTGTGTGAATTGCTGCACCTGGGATCTCAGAGTTACCCGAATACGTCCAAGGTGCAGTGCAGAGGGACCTTCTGACCTCGGATGCCCCACAGCTAAAAATCAGCATCATCCACAACTTCTCCCATTCAGGGTTTTTACTGGAGCACCAAACATATAGTATTCACAATATTCCAAATGCCGATATAATAATCCAGATGTGTGATGCCAGATCAACTTCAGATGTTTTTTATCAGAACAGCTTAAGCTGATCACTTTTTTTCCTCAACACATTCAGCTCTACTTGTTTTAATTAGGCAGACTTGCAAGCACTGAATTTGATATCTAGTCGACTAAGTTCCATGTAGCCTGATGGTCTGTGATGTAAATATGATGCACGGATCATACGCATTCCTGCTGAAGGAAGAATGGAAATGTGGCATGCCACAACCTTGAGAGGCAGGGAATCACCACGTTTTTGTGCATCTCCCAGGACCATACAGCATTCAAACAGTGGTTAAGACCTATAACTTCCAAAGCAGAGAAGACTTTTGACTGTGTTACAAATTAACCATGAAATATTGCCCTTTCAGGGGTTTCATTCACAAACATCAGTGCTGCTTTTTGGGTAGTAGTAGCAGATATTGCTCCTGGACTACTGTTGTTTAGGTAGCAAGACAAAGCCAAGATGTTTGTGCCCAGGGATGGGCTGGGGTGATGCAGCTCCCACCATCGGGGTCTTGCTGCACCAGGAGCACAGAGACTGCACTGTGTTGGGAGCTGTGGGCAGAGGAAAGTGGAGCACAAATCCCTGTGAGACATCTTGGCATGGTAACATAAATGAGCTGCTGGGCTTGGGGCTCGAACTCTGGGGTTTAAGTCTATTCACTCAAACACAATACCTGTTTTTCCCTTCAAGGAGGCAGCTGCTCCGTTTCTCCCACCCCAGCTCACAAATGGGCACATGAACACAGCCTTTCAAGAAGATGTTGCGCTGTGGATGCTCATGGATGGGGTGAGGGACATGTCCAGCTCTGCTGCAGGTGTGCTTGCTAGCCCCCAGTAAGGGAGGAAGGTCAGCAGGCAGTGATGGCTGAAGCCTGCCCAGGCAGCCTCATGGGTGGACCTCTGGCTGGGTGTCGGGGGAAGGAAGGTGGGCATGGACCCCTCCAGCTGTGGTGGGTGGAGAGCTGGGGCTCCTGTTCACTGAGGTGGCATTTCCCGGGAGTCTGGGGACACACCTTGCGTCTGTTCTGTCACTGGCAGCTAGAAGGCCAAGCCTTGGAGATAGGTATGCTCAAAGGCTGTCCTGCAGTTACACCTATTGCCAGAGCAAAGGTTGGGGCTTTTGTCTGCACAGCCTGAGATTATTAGATAGACACAGAGACTACCAGAGGTCTCTTTGCTAATGGAGGGCGGCTTCTGCTTTTCTGTTGCTTCTGAAAGAAGCCTGAAGCTATTTGGCACCCAAGGAGCTATATGAGTGCCACGCTGGCGTGTCTTTCTATTCCTCGGAGCTTGATAACAGGCTAACAAAGTCACACTAATTCTTCTTCTGATATTCAAATCGGCAGCCTTTCTTGCAAAGCTGTACATGCCATTTAATAAAGGTCTGAGTGACCTTCATTAGGCCAAGATGTTTTTCTGCAGCAATGATGCTAGGGGAATTGTGGGCTCTTTTTTGCATTTATTACGCAGTAAAGTTGTGATGTAGGAAAGGACATGCTATAGGCCACCCGGCATGCTATATGAGCTTGGGCTTGCAGGCAGGCCACACCAGAGCTCAGCAAACCCAATATCATTTTCTCCCCAGTCCATCTGACCTGCTGCTCTGGGTACCGCATCGGCTGGCTTCATCACCCAGCTAATTGCAGAGTTGCACCTTCTCCTCCTACATTTCCTATTACACACAGGAGATGCATTGCAGAGACGGCGCTGGGGCAGCAGCCCCAAGATGAGGAATGGGGGAGAAGCAGGAGGTCAGCAGCACACATGCTGCTGCCAGGAGCTTCTGGTTCAGTCCTGGCGGGGCTGAGTGACTCATTCACCCCATGTAAACTGGGGGATGACTTGTCACGGGGAAATGCTAACCTAGAATATACAGCTGGTTTATGAGCAGACAGATTTAAAGAAAATAAAGCCTTTGAGGCAACTTGTCCAATCCATTTTGAATTTGTGTGTGTGTCTGTAAGGGTTGCTGGTTTCCCCCAGAGACCCTTTTCTCTGCAGATTGTTGTATCTGAAAAAGGAAAAAGAACTCCAATCCTAAGCAGAGTTAGCTTTAATATTCAAGAACTAAAAATCTGCCCCCGGTCAAATCTGTGAGACAGTTTCAGCTTACCCTGGTACACTGTATCAGAGTGTAAATGTGGGGACAGTGAGTCCACAGCGTAGATTGATGTTCCTGATGCTTCTCCCTGCCGTTTGCAGGTCACCCCCTTGCCCCACCTCATCCTTGTCCCGTGCAGACATGCCTGAGAGCTGCTAATCGAACCCAGGGACTTCCTGAGAGCAGAGAGGCTGCGTGGAGGCCAGGGGCAGGCGTCCAGTCAAATAGATGTCAGGCAAGACCTGCAGGCAGTGTTTAAGTGGGCAGTCAGGTCTCTCGGGCCTCATGTGCTCAACACACAGTTTGTCCTTTGGTTTCTATCTCTTGGTTTCCTACTGAGGTGCCCAAAGCCTGTGAACGCTGCTGTACCTCGTTCACATTAGGAGACAACATGCCACTCTCATATGTGCCATCAGGAGAGCCCGGTAGCCCTCTCCCACACCTACCTGTGGGAAGCCCCAGCCCCAGGCAGGGATGCGCTGTCTGTCCAGCAGCAGAACACGTCACAGCAAGGCAGGCACCTCTGTGCCGTGACCAAGCATGGCCCTGCTGCAGGTATCCAGGATGCTGGCCCATGATTCGGGGAAAGATTTTTCAAGCAGTATGTGAAAAGGGTCAGAGCTGTTTTTCCAAAGGAAGGAAATGATAGAAAAATGAGCAATAATTCAGTGGTTTGACCCTGCACCGACTGCGAGCAGCTCCAACCCCGCCGTGTTCAGAAGTGAAAGATGAAAAACTTTCCTTTCATAGGTCAGGGAGTAATTGCAAAGAAAAGAGCTTTCCTGTCGGCTTCAAGCAGGTGGGAAGGTGTTCGTGCCTCGGCTGCCGTTCCCCTGCTATCACACCCAGCTGGGCAGCCCCATCTGGAAGCCAGTCAGAGGGAAAGGACTTGAAAACGTTGGGCGTGTTTGGCAAAGAGAGCCAGCTCCCTGACTGTCGGTGCAAGCGCTGTTCACGTGGAATAATCTCACCCTTTCACTCGCTCCTCCCACCACAAGGTCATCTCCAGGACGTGTCTCAAACCAAAGTTTTATTTTCTCAGTTACAAATGAGTAGTTTTTAATATACTCCCTTCATACTTTTATCCTTTTCTATTTGAAATTTACCTGAAATGTTTTCACATGATGCTTTCACAACAGGGATGTACAAAGGCTAAAACAGAAGATAGGAGGAAACAAATTTAACAGGAATCTGATCTGAAATCACCTTCATGGAAATAAGCAGCTAGATCAACAGCATTACCCACACTGCAAAAGATGTTAGATGGTTGCATTTGATGGAAAATTGTTTTCATTCAACCATTCAACAGCGTTGAGTCCAATGTCGATACAAACAGTCAATTTGAAAATAATTTCTTTCACTATGTTTGGAAGCAGATGTGCACAGAAATAGACGTGTGTGTGTGTTTTGACTGTATTTGTATGTTTCACCACACCATTACTTAATTTTCTTACTGTCTTTCACCTACATATTAGCTCTTTGACACATTTTCTAATTAATTGGCATCTGTAAATGCCATGAGCACGTTATTCAGCTTTCCCAGGTCACTCATCCGGATGTTAGCACTGACGAGGCTGCACCTTGAATACTACGTTCAGTTTTGGGCCCGTCTCACTACAGGAGGGACATTGAGGTGCTGGAGCGGGTCCAGAGAAGGGCAATGAAGCTGGTGAAGGGTTGAGGGAACACGCCTTATGAGGAACAGCTGAGGGAGCTGGGGTTGTTTAGTCTGGAGAAAAGGACGCCGAGGGGAGACCTTATCAGTCTCTACAACTACCTGGAAGGAGGTTGTAGAGAAGTGGGGGGTCGGTCTCTTCTCCCACGTAACAGGTGGTAGGACAAGAGGAAATGGCCCCACGTTGCTCCAGGGAAGTTTTAGATTGGATATTAGGAAAAAATTCTTCACTGAAAGTGTTGTCAAGCATTGGAAAAGGCTGCCCAGGGAATTAGTTGAGCCACAGTCCCTGGAGGTATTTAAAAGACAGGAAGATGTAGTGCTGAGGGACATAGTCTAGTGGTGGACTTGTCAGTGCTAGGTTAACAGTTGGCCATGATGATCTTAAAGGTTTCTTCCAACCAAAACGATTCTCTGATTCTATTATTCTAAATGGGACTCATCCTAAAGAGGATTCCTCCCTGTAAGACTTTGTCACATCTCCCTTTATCTAAGGACTATAAACTTAGCAGGCAGCTGGCTGAACCTTCTCTATGGCAATTACCTTTGTGGGTGATATACAACAAAGTAAATTTCTCTCTAAAAGTTCCTTTCTCACATCTGTTCTTTCAGCATCCTGGGCCTTCTGAACCTTCCTGAGGCTGACAGGGCTTAGAGGCAGAAACTCTTGAGACAGCATTGTTCCGTTACATTTCTCTGAAGACAGAGAGGACTACGCTTATGTGGTTTGCTGGGTGAGGGTGTAAAGTATGTCGCAGCTACTGACATAATTTGATGTTTTTAAAAAATTTGCATTGTGTGCTGACAGCTACCCCTCCCAAACAAGGCTGTTCTTTGATATGATCAGCACTTAAAGCCACATGTAATAGCAACTGGGGTAAACCTTTTTAAAAAGATGGTCTAAATCACCACAAAGTCTTGTGGGAGTCATACAGTTCTCCAGGGATACCTTCAAATTCTGTGTTAGCTATATTTCTCACAGGAAAGTAACCTTAATCTGTATGATGAGCTAGATATCACTAGAATGCTTTTCTATCTTATTCTGTAACATTTTGTTTCCTTCTAGATTTTTTGTTTGCTTTTGGGTACTGACAGATTGTCCAGAGATTGTCACTAAATTGTCTATTAAAATGCATTGGTGTCTCTTCTGAATTGATGTACTCAATTCAGTACCTAGCAGCATTTGGAAACAGTTCAAATTGCATATATTTAATCTGACAACGTGTTGTCTGGTTTTCCACCTTTCTTCGATTCCCTCTGGAGTACACCCAGAATAGCTCGGTGTCATCAGCAGATCTTGGAAATGAAACTCGATTTCATGTCCATAGAGAGACAGAGATGATAGAGAACTGTTTATGGACCTCAGTGATTCCAGCCTTTTCTCTCTTTTTTTTTAATATTAATGTAATAGTTAATTGAGAACAATACAGCTGCAGTTTTAAGTCAGTATTTAGGTGCTAATGACAAACTATGAAGGCATGCCCTGCATAGCTCTGTTGTCCTCTGTACTCACGAACCCTGGTACCACCCTAAAGACTCAAATGCTTCTTCGGTGGAGGTCATCTCCTGTGCTGATGGGCAGGCTGCTGGGCCTACTTTGTTCATGGAACCTGGTCTTCCTGTTGCACAAAACACTTAATGATTTCAAAAACAGCTTAAGAAATATTTCTGTAATTTTTTTAATTCTTAAGCAAATGGCCTAGGACTTTGCCTATATTGCAAATACCAAAGAGCTGATTAAAAAGCTATGGACACTCCCATCCCTGTAAGGAACACTTTGTAATCCCATTCTTATGTAGATATTAGTTTCTCTTGAGCTATGAAGACTTGTGGATACAAGAGGATAATGTTTTCTTTATGGACCAAAAGCTGTATTTTTTTTTTTTTT
>VXBH01007063.1:411854-432607 GCA_013400035.1 Rynchops niger | reverse complement strand
GGGGTGGGGTGGAGAGAGGAAGGAAGAAAGAAAAAAGAAAAAAGAAGAAAAAAAAAAGAAGAAGAAAGAAGAAGGAACACTCCCCCCCCACACTCACACAGATTTTCTCAGCTGTATATTAACCTCTGAGCTGTTTATTTACACATGTAATAGCTCAGGGCCTGACTGTGCTGCAGTCATTGAACTTCACTTTAGGGCTAAAATGAAAGTTGTTTTCGTGAAAAATTTCTTTGACCCATCTACAGGCAAAGTGACTGCTGGCCTTTTTATCTTCTCGTCACATCCTGCTGAGATAGCAGTGCTGAAGCCAGAAGTTGTTGAAATGAAAGGATTTGCTCTCTGTTTTGTCACAGTAAATGGGTTGTGGAAAGGAAACATTTGAGAATGGTGACTCCAAAAAGTCATCCCAGCATTAGTTTCTGATGCTGGAGTGCCAGACATCTCTTAAAATCAACTCTCATGGCCCTTGGGGATGACATTTGCGGCAGACAGAGCCAACTCCAACTTCTATGTGCTTGGCTAGCAATACAAATACTTATTTTCTGTAAATTTCTGTCTAACTTTCTGGAATAAGTCTGCAGGGACCAAATAACCGAAGAACTTTAAATATTATACAGCAGGTTGAGCTGGGTGTAGCTATTTGCTGCTGGTTCTGCTCTTTCAGTTGCACAAGCCATGGGAATAAAATAAACCTTTTTTGAAGAGGAGCACACTCCTAGCCCTTAGATGTATAGGAAAGCCTTTTAAATACAAAGTATACCTTGAGAATTACTCCAGAGCACAAGTAGTAAAAAGTAGCACAGACTGGTCTGAAACATCCCATTCCTTATACCCAAGGAATACAAGTGAAGCAACGCTACTTTGCATTAGAATTAACTAATGCTGACAGCTGAAGCTAAAATAAAATTATCCCCCAGCACCGGAATGTCTGAGATCTTAAAACATGATGTGCATTGGCTTCTTTGGAGTCATCTCTATTTGTTGAGTGTTTTAAAGAAGGGACCTTTTTAATGAAAAGGGAGGGGAGCATATCTATTTTTCCTCCCCAGCAGCTGCTATCTGTCATCAGTTACATGTTGAAGGCCAGCTTAGCGACTAATGCAAACTTACGTTAACTCCCTTAATATTGGTGAAAATAATGTCATTCTGTTTTATACCAGCAGGCTTTTATTTTGTCCATTGCCGCCAGATGAGGTAGTTTGTAGATGTGTGTAGGGGCCTTCACTTTTGAAGATTTGCATGTCACGAGCCATGAAGGCAACCCAGTGAGTGCTGCCAGAGGGGCAGCGAGCTGTACTGTCATGAGCACCCCACTGCTGTATCTCAGCCACACAAACTGCGTTGTGTCGTGGAAATACTTGCAACAGCAGAAATAGCATGTTCTTTACCCAGGGACCAGTGATTTACCAGGTTATAAACACAAACCTACCATAATCCCATGTTAATAAGGCAGTTGAATTACTCTCAGCTGCTCGAGGAGAATGAGCCAAAGCAGCTGCGTATTTAAGGAAGGGACTGGTCTCTTCTCCAAAGTAACAGGCGATAAGAGAAGAGGAAATGGCCTCAAGTTGCACCAGGGGAGGTTTAGACTGGATATTAGGAAAAATTTTTACAGTGAAAGGCTTATTAAGCATTGGAACAGGCTGCCCAGGGAAGCAGTGGAGTCACCATCCCTGGAGGTATTTAAAGGATGGGTAGATGTGGTACGTAGTGGTACGGTTTAGTGATGGTTTTTGTCAGAGTTGGGTTGATGGTTGGACTTGATGATCTGAAAGGTCCCTTCCAACCTGGGCAACTCTATGATCCTATGATACGAAACCAGGAGGAAATTTGTCCTGGTAAATACCAGATTGGTCAAACTCCCCACAAAACTGACTACATTGATAATGTGAAAGATGGATGTCCTAAAATATGAAGAGAATGACTCGTTCTAACATCATTAGTGGCTGAAGGCAAACACTCATGAGGTTGAATTAACAAAACTACTGCCTTTATAATGCTACAGTTGAAGGCTCTCCAGGGAAGGTACTGACTCATAAGACTACTGTTGCTCATCCTTTTCAGCCTGAGCAGGAGAAGGACGTGCGCAGAGGCATGACACATGCTGTGTTTGAATCGCGAGCAAGAGGGGGAGGTACCATTGTTTCAGATACTAACCTCAGTGTCAGGAACAAATTGATATGCTGATCAATTCCATGATTTTGAATGTGAATGTTTGCATTAGTCAAATAGGCAGCCTTATTTTCTATGACTTTTCAAATTCTCGTCTCATTTCCCCTTTTTTAAAAAAATGAAAGGTTGAAAGTAGAGCTGAGCAAGGAACTTGGCGTGGGAGGGGAATTGATAGCTGAACCAAAAATACTGGAGGGGAAAATAATTCTCTTGCAGGTTTTTTTGTTGTTGTTGGGGTTTTTTTGTTTGTTTGTTTTGTTTGTTGTTGTTTCTTTCTTTTTTTTTTTTTTTACTTCAAAATGAAGGGGGAAAAAACCCCACCAGTTTGATTTCAAAGAAGGCTTTTTGTATGAAACCTGCTCTCTGATGTTTTTGGGTTATTGTGCTATTTTGTGGACCCATTTTCACATTTTATGTTAAAAAATACTATGCACGGGTGAAAATATGAAAGGACTAAAAGAAAATCTTTTAACGAGAAAGCCAAGACAAACTGGCTTAACTCCTTCAGATCCTTCCCCTAACCCCCTTGTTTAGGCAAAAAAATTTGACTTGCTTTGGATTTCTGGGCTGTTTTAGTAGACATTTGTGTTTCAAGTCGATTTTATTATATGTACACATCAATGCAGCCATTGATAAAAAAAAAAGAAGAAAAAGAAGGATCTATTTTCATAACTCTCAGAAGACTTTTCTATAAACTTGTCCTTCTGCTTTCTAGCAGATTAATTGAAATTTACTTCCCTTGACTAACTATTTTCAAGGGCAACACCAAAGGGCATCTTCTGGGCTCTCTTCCCATGCAGGAGCATGCACGGTAGTCACTGCCTGGGAGTGTATTTCCTAAATATGTCTTCTGGCTTTTTTCAAATATGGTTGTGATTTTTTTTTTGTTTTGTTCAATCAGCTGTTTTCTTATTTATTTTATTTATGCAATTTAAATACACACATAAATAGCATTATGTAAAATATAACCGTGAAATTACCTCGTAGTCAAATTTCCCCCCCAATACTGAAGCTTATCATATCTGCTTCTCCTAAAGCTAAAAAAAAAAACCCAACCAACCAAACAAAAAAACCAACAAAAAAAACCCAACAACACAAAAAAACCAAAACAAACAAAAAAACAAAACAAACCCCTCCAACAGGACCAATGAAGACTCATCAACCTTCAGGAAAATAAAAGTATATCTAGTAATGCACATTAGAAGATTGAAGCTCCCCCTATTTTTTTTTTTCAGTTGAGGGACCACAGCTTTCCATGGTGGTATATTACAAAAAGAAAGGTAATTCCCGAGGCAACCAGGTCAGATAGAGGACTTTTGTTAAAATCTACTTATCATTATTTCTTGGAAATGTGCTGAAATTGCAGTAACACACCCTGTGATAAATTTTCAAGCGGTTGTGCCATTGCTTCTCACTGTGTGTCTACGCAGACTCTTGACGTGTGCAAAAATAGATAAATCATGTGTAAAGAAATTGAAGCTTTTGCTCGCTGTCTCGTAATACATTCCTTAGAAAAGATGAGGCATGCAATAGTGTGTGTGTGCATGGGAAATATTTATCTGCAGTTATACTGTAATTACTGACACACAGGGATTTGTTAGAAGAGCTTTTTGCCTCAGGGCATGTGCAGAAGGCCTGGATATGGAGGTACCTGCATACTTCCCCAGCTGATCTCCCACTAGATGGAAGAGGATTGTGTCCCTTGGCCTTTGACAAAATCTAGGAAAACATGTTCTGGACATACATGACAGAAATGTGAAGCAGGATCATGGGGGCAAGTGAAAGATCAGAACAGGACAACACAGCTTAAGGTGTGTATTTACAATGCCGTGCCATAGTACTAACCCCCATGAGATACAGCCCCTCACTCACTGCATTACACCTGCTCTGAAACAAGGGTCCCAGTCCTGGACTCTGTCGCACCATGCCCTTCTTCATCATTTGCTGACATTTGGCTACTGGAAACAAAACGCATAGCTTTTTACATTTTTATACATCCATCTTCTCTGAACTAAAATGTATTACCTTGAAAATGACAGTGTTAGATTTTTATCTCTCCTTTACGCTTGATTCTGGAAAACGTTCCCCAGTTCATTCAAGTCTACTATAAATCAGATGTTGTCTTAAAACTAACAGAAAATATTCTTCTTCAGAGGGAAAAATTTAGGTGAAAGTATGATGGATGTAACATCACTTTCTATTCCCCTCACATTGTCAACTGATGCCTCCCCATGATGAGAAATGCACTATTATATACATTGCTTGCTGGGGTTCCCGGTTTCTGGGTGTCATTTTTGGGTTAAGTACTCCTTTGGTAATCCGTGTTTAGCTGTGTTTTTATCATGAACCTGATGTCAATGGAATATGACAATGAAAACCTCCTGCTTTAACCTCTGCTTACTAGAGAAACAGAAGGCAGCACAATACACATGACGTACTTTCTTTACTGTTTGACATAGAAACTGTGTTGTAATCCACGAGGTTTTAATTTGAACCTTGTCCTAAAACTAAAAATAATTTTGTAGTCAGAGCAGAGGTTACAATTTTTACTCCTGTGTATATCTCTCCATAGCATAATGAGATGCTGTCTACATACATCTGAAAGCCCAGGTCATCATTTCGCCCAGGTGGTCGTACTTATTTGACTCGGGTCTATACGGATGTAAAACCTTGGAATGAAAGTACGCACATTGCTTGTACTGCTGCAAAAACATCCGCGCAGACAACTGAAAGGAAACTGTAAAGCTGAGCTAATGTAACATGCTCTGCTTAATAAGGGGCTCTGCTACTTGGGAGCAATGACATCTGTGTACTGCAGGGTCACTTTTATTCCCAGACAGATCTTCAATAGCCAGAACAACACATGTTCCTGCGGGGCGTTGCAGTCAGCCTAGGAAATACTTCTGGATCTGACCTGGCTCTGCATCCCACCCTGCTAGACACCCAAAGACACATTCCCAATTTGCTCAGTCCACTTTTGGCCAGTACACCTTAGGAGCCACCACACATTGCTGGGGGTCCCAATCCCAGCCGTGGGCTGCTGGGTGGCCAGCCCTGAGCTGCGCAAAGGCCAGGGGTCAACATCCTCCTCTCTCCTGTCCCTCAGCACCTCCAGAGGTGGAGGCTCCGCAGCCCCTTTGCTCCGAGCAGCTTATACATTCACACCTCCTAGTGCTGGGGGTGTGCTTTTAACACTTTGCCCCAAACAGCTGCTCGAATGTTTGGTCTTTTGTTTTGTTGTGTTGGTTTTTTTGTTTGTTTCTTTCTTTTATTTAACAATAGTAGGAAAAAAACCCAGGAAACATTTTCTTGGTGTTACGCTTTTTATCACATTTATAACATTTTTCTATTGAAAAGTTGTGTTGAGAAGGTTCTGCAAATGACTGTTGCCTTAATGCAAACCTCTTACTTTTTCCCAGGGAGAAAATAATATGTTTTTCAAGATATTTTGTAATCCTTTTCTTAATATTTTTCTCTAATGAAATCCAATATAACCAGCCTTTATTTGTTGGATTGCCACTTCTCCTTTGCTGCTGTCCTCTTTGGAGAGGAAAAAAAAGAAAAAAAGGAAACAGACTGAAGTAGGGGTCAGGAGAAATAAAAAAGAAAAGTCTCTCTCAGGAGTAAGTTGCACACTTTGATATCAGTACATTTGGGAACCTTCAAAAGGGAAATGTTAAAGTATGTGATTTCCCACGTCCCTTCTCTGACAGTCTCTAATGATGTGTTTTCAATAGCATTTTAAATTCAACTTATAGTGCATCATGAAAAGATAATTATCATTCTGAGGTTTTAAATTGCTTCCCAGAAAGATCCAGAGGGGAATTCCAGGCAGATCGTGCTTGTCTTTAAGGGTGAGTGGAGGACAGCAACAGGATTTTGCAGCAGCTCTTGCCATTTTCAGGTGGTTTTGCATTAGGATGTGTTTCTAAAAAACTGAACTATAGCAGGGGGTATGGGAAGGTGTTCCTCTTGGGTGTGCTCTGGGTCAAATGCAGATTTTCACCCTGGATCACCATGATTTAGGAAGTTTACAGACTTAAGCCCAGGGTTTCCTATAAGAATTTGCTATTATGCTGGCAGAATGAACATCAGCTGTTTTGGCCAGTGCCTTGTACTATGGGGATGAGTTTTAAAGTTTTCCAAACTCCAATTGGATTTATTTAAGTGTAACGTAATAAATATCTGTGATACGATTGTATTCACAAAGACCTTACGTGGACATAGAGAAGGCAAGATGAGCAACGTTCAGCTCTGCATTATATTTGTGTGTGTGTGTGTGTGTGTGTGTAAAACAAGGGTAGGAATACTGGCAATTCTCTGTATTCACTCATAGATGGCACTAGAAATTCTTGGAATTCCTTTCTTTAGAAAGCAAGTAAAGCCATTTTTACTTTTCTACCAATAGGTGGAACTAGCAATGTCTTTGCTACCTATGGCTTGACAAGAGGAGCAATGCTTTCCTCTTCCTAGCTCCATTTAATTTAAAAGCCAAATGCAAACAAATAATCCCCCGCAACCCAATTTTCCCACCAACACCTCTCAAAGAGCAACTCTCTCCCCTAAAATGCTAAACAGTATTGAGTTTATTTCAATATACAACCAGAGCAGGCTAGCAGAAGCAGGAGGAATCAACATGACTTAGAAGGCAAGATGCTGGCATTCTCCCCTTCCCAACTGAACAAGCTGGAGAGCCAGACAGTTTATCCTTATCTCTCGTTTTTATAAATCTAGCTTTCCATTTGAAAGCAAACTTTGTATGTGGTGCAGCACAGTGACCATGCTGCCTGCCAGCTGCTCTCAAGTGTTTGCTCCATCCTTATCAGTATTCTTGAGATCATGCTAAATGCATGAAAATCAGGGCAAACGATCTAATTTAATCATATTTAAATTAGGTTACATTCACCTCTGGTAGCTAAACTTAGGTATTGGCCTCCTTAGTCTTCCAGCATTTGTACTTCCTATACAAAGCAGATGTTGCTGTTTTAATTGGAAATGATCAAGTATGCAGGCCCAAGGGCCTCCTAAGTGGATATTACTGGAATGATGCACTTCAGGAGCAGGTGAATGAGGCACTGTCCACAATGAAAGGATGTACTGAGACCCCCTGAAAGGGTGAATACATCTCTTATGAATGTACAGCAAGGACACCAGGATGAATGGGGCTGTGTGTGTGTCTCCTCGCCTTTTGATGGGCTGAATGAATTAGGCAGGCTCAAAGGTTTATCAGTTCCTTTCCTTGGCTGAGTGAGTTTTTCCTTTGACAGAATAAGG
Organism: Rynchops niger; assembly: GCA_013400035.1. Classification (NCBI taxonomy): domain Eukaryota; kingdom Metazoa; phylum Chordata; class Aves; order Charadriiformes; family Laridae; genus Rynchops; species Rynchops niger. Next base: position 425,161 of record VXBH01007063.1, on the reverse strand, counting down.
GAAGAGACCCAAAAGTCATCAGCTGTATTTTTCTCACCTCACATTCTTTGGTTGCCTTTCAATGATGATATGTACATCTGTGTGCCCGTGAGGGGGGCAAAAAAAAAAAAAAAAGAAAAAGATCCTGAAATCTGAACATGTGGGAAAATAATTCCTATTTGTAAGAACTAGCAGAGCAACTCAGCAAGCCAGCACGCTCTCGGATTCTGCAGCACTGAAAACAAACTCCTATCCAGCTATTTTCCCACCAGTTTAAGCTTAGTGGTGCTTACCCACTGAACACAGGGGCCTTATACCCAGGACAATTTATAGATTTCCCCACTGGTCCCTGATACATATCCTTTTTTCTTTCCCAAGGGTCATGAATAGTACCAACCACAAGGCTTTTTTGCATCTGTCTGCCTCACTGTGCAGGCAGGGCACGTCAGGATTTCCCAAGTTACTCTCCGGTTAGGAAAGCGTTGCAAACCCTGAAACGGATCACTTGCATCGGCCTTGGCAAGCTCGCCTGTAGGGCCATACCTGGGGGAAACGCCTTCCAGCAGCGCGTACACTTCCCTCCACGCCAAAATAGTCCAGATAAGTCTTCTCCAGTCGTTCATTTTTGGTTGGGCCCCCAACATATGTATCTGGGTTGGGTTGGGGGGTAGGGCAGGGGGGGAGAAACAAGTGTCAAATAAAGATGGTTTCAATATAATATTGGCATAGAGAAATGTTTCTATTTTTAAATACTCATCCTCCATTTCCTAAGAATGATTTTTCTTGACAGCTTTTTTAAAAACTATATTGTCTCTATTACCTTGACTTTTAGCACTATCCCTGTACCTGACAACTGTACTCACTTATTTGCTCATTTTCATCGTCTATAGCAAAAAGAAGAAAAGGGGTGAAAAGAAGAGTGAATCATACTGAGAAATAACTAGGAGTTTTCTTGTTTCTAAGGAGAGTAAAGCCAGTAGGCCAAAATGTGTTAATATACCCAACAAAAGGATGAGCTCTGTGATTCTAAGGGTTACAGTTTAAATTCATGAAGCTCAATAACTTAACATTAGTTTGTTTGACTGGAAGTTTTTTGTTTGTTTGCTTCATTTTTCTCCAGTCTGGACTTCTCTGCAAAACTGCTCCAGAACTTTGCCTTTTTGATAGTTAGAAACCTTTAATTTCCATTATGCTCATTTATGGCTACTTTATTCTTATTTTAACAGTATTTTTTGCTGGCTCTCCCCTCTTGGAGTCTGTTTATTTTCCAGCATGAAGCACTGAGCTGCTGATGTCCATTTGCACTCTGAAAATGCGTAGGGTTACAAAGTAGTGTCTACCNTATTTTCAAATAGAGTGAAAAAAGGCTCGTTCAGAGAACGGTGAGGAGTTACATGGTGAGAAGCTGCATCCTCAGGCAGTATATTGGTGCATCTCAGCATGAATCTGTCCGGTCTGCTGGTCACCCTAATGTTTGTGCTGCTCAGAGGACCAGCTCTCCTAAATTAGTATATCGCCCTTGTACTATCTTCATCACAGTCCACATCAGCAATGCGTTTCATTGCTGATATGCAGTATCAGCAGTGTGTTTCCTTACAGGGATCACCTGAGAAGCTGTTTTCTGCTGTAGAGATTTGATGGACAAAGGCTACCTCATCCCATGGAAAACAGTTATACTAATTTCCTGTTCTATCCATCTAGAAACCTGCAAATTTAGCTCCAAAAAGTAAGGTTGTTTTTATTTGTTTTTTTTTCTTTAGCTCAGCTCAGCCAACTACCTAGTGGTTAGCAAACTCATCTAAAGGGAAAATATCCAGAATTCGAGTCTCTGCTCCGCCCTGCTACAGTGTCAGATTGAAACCCATTTATTGTCATTCAGTGAATAGCTACTTAGTGGTTCAAGTAGCATCCATCAGTCGCATTGGTTGTGCTCAGAAAGCTCACCCTGAGCGTGAATGACTTTGCTGTAGAGTGTCTCCGTTTGGAGGAATCATCATGAATAACTGTGTTGTCAAAACAATCTCTGCTGGCACCTGACAAGTGACCAAAGAGCTCTTAGACAAACGCGTGCAGGAGCGTGCACAGGGTAGGGACGGGAAGTGTCGGGTGTTGATAAACATGTTCTCTTGTAAGTCACGAGGAAAGCTGATTAAACGCCTGAACCTACAGCACATGGAGTGCCCTCAGCTTCCTCTGAGGTCAAGGATAAATGGGAGCCGCCTCCCGCTTCCCCAGTGCGGGGACAACAGCCTGTGACAACTTACGGTAAACGCAAAAAAAGCTGCGGGACAGCAGCTGCCGGAAAGCCACCTGAAAGCCAAGGAATTCCACCCAAAATCAGTAAGACCCCTTCCTGAGCAACACTCGAGAACAAGATCGCATCCCAGCTACTCAATATTTCTGTCTACACACTGGGAATTACTTTTTCCTCATTGAAATGACACAGGAAATGTTGATGCCAAGGAAAAAAAGCACTTGTGAATGAGGCAAGGGGAGAATGATAGGACTTTCTAGTTTTTATTTTTTCTTAATTTCATTTGAATTCAAAAGGTAAATGATTCTGGAGCAGAGAGCGCTTGTATTGTTAGATGTGTGATTCATTAGTACTTATATGAAAGTGTAAGTTTCTACATGCAATGTTTTAGAGACACACAGCTTAAAATCAGAGGTGTTTTAAAAAATAAATTATAACTGCAAATAAGATTTAACTGAAACACATTAAATGGAAAAAAAGCACACTTTTAGTTTTTCAGATGAAGTATTTAATTACATTTTGTACAAAATTTCCAATTTGCGTCTCCCCGCAGTAGAGGAGAAAATCCCATTTTAAAGACTGGCAAAGCCCAGCTGGCACCGCGATGGACAAAGAGAAGAGACAAACGCTTCCCAAAGTAATTTCTCAGATTTTAATTTTAAGTTAAGCGTACCCTTGAGAGAAACAAAAGTTCATTTGTTCCTGTACTAACACTGCTCAACAGCTATAATGCAGCTAGAACAAATAGGCAACCTGACCTGCTATCTCCTATGCATAAAAGAAACCCCGAAGTAATACAGTCCAAAGTCAAGCCCAGAAGTTGTCCTGAGTGTGTGTATTACTGCCCTGGTAAACAGAAACCGAGACTTTTGATAACCAGGAATATTGCTAAAGTAATAAAAGTTCATGAAAGCTGCAACCAGAGAGAATTTAGATACAGAATAAGTAACCATAAAATGATGATTTCGGCCAAGAAAGAAGTGCCAAGATTCATTCAACTAATTTCAGCTTTTTTCATGGTCATTAAAAAGACAGATAGGAGAAAAACGATCTTATCTTTTGTTTCTCCTCCCACTGTGCAAGAGAGTGATTGCCATTACTTTCTGAGCCGATTTGTCTGTAATTACAGTCATTGGTAAAAAGATAAGACAGTTTAGGGTACAAAAATGAAATAACAAGCAGGGTTCATTGCAGCAATATCACAGGGAATTTGTGCACGAAGACCAAAGACTGGAAAGCCCTGGCAGCTGCTGCCAGGGAGGTAGGTACAGCATCGTGTCTCGGTGACAGTTCTCATCTCGCAGTCGAGCCTGACTCCGCTCCTGCAGAACCACCTGGAAATTTCCCAGACTTTGAGTCAACTGTGATTTTTAATTTCTTTTTATTTTTTTTTTTAATATATATATATTTTTTTTCCATCTAGGTTGATCTGAAAATCACTCTGTGAAAAGGACTCTGTGATTAGACCTGTGGAAGCTGAACATGTGTGTGGGTGCTCCAAACTATTCACAGTGGCTGTGGGCTGGAATACAAGAGTGGGTGAAGTTTTTGCCACAGAGGAAAAAGCATTTTAAAAATGGCAAATAACTTAAATAGAGACCATACCATCTTTGAACATTTTTTTTTTTGTTTCCCAAGAAATGCACTTCAGCTTTTTATTTTGTGAAATGTCTGTTTTATAGGCTATGCTGTAAAATGCTTTTTCGTGGCTGAATCATATAAAGTTAAAATTAAATATGATAACACAGAAATTAAAAATGTGGGCCAGATGGGAGAGCTGAGGAGGCACAAAAGCACTGTGCAGTTGGCAAGAGTTAACCAAAAAGAACCCTCTTGACCCAGAATTGACATGTCTAAGTGCAGGAATAGAGGCAAGGCCTGGTCTGGAGGGCAAAAAAAAAATGAGAAAAAATCTGGGGCTGATCTATAGCCACTTCATCAAGAGGCTGTGGCCGGTTTGGAGCTCAGTCATAAATTAAAGGTAGAAATATTTAAGACCGAAAGCAATGTGAACGTGCTTCTTATTGAGGGCAGAATATACAAGTATGGATGGACTTCAAATTTTTTCTGCAAAATGCTGATTTAGAACTTATTATTTCTTATGTTACATGACAAATCACGCTTAATAAACACTGTCTCATTCACAGTTAAATTTTGCCTTCAATTTGAAAGAAAAGGCAGTGCCTTTCCAGCTGTTAGTGAACTTCTAAACAGAAGAGGGAAGAGAACTGCTGGCAGCTTCTGAGCACCGTGTGCATTTGTGAAACTCCAAGGCATTTCTACTTTAATAAGTGACAACTGGAACATGAAAAACAAAACGTCTTTAAAGCATGACTTGGCTGCAATCAGAGTGTTTTCCAACTGTTTTTGTAGTTCAGGGAAAAAAAAGCAAAGTGAAACTGAAAAAAATAAAAAGAGGTACCAGGCGGAATTAGTAACGCGGTGGGCACAAGCAGCCTTGGTTCGTTCAGCTCCCTGGATGACACACCTGACCATCTCAGGAGGGTTGGCGCTTGGAAGAGCTCTTCCAAAAAAGTTGGACAACATGTTGGACAAAATTTGAGCTTGATGCTCAGTGTGCAAAGCCCAGTGCAAGGGTGGGAAGCCCCAAGCTGAGCTCCTCTGGATACGAAACTCCCCCAGACTCATTTTTGTCACGTGAAAGGGGCTATCCCAAAAGCCTGTAAGATGCCTTGTGGGCTGGGGACTGGTGACCACTGTGTGTTCTCCAGGGTGGGGAGCCCACAACAGACGGTACCCCTTGGTACCCAGAGTTATAACATGGATGTGGGGCCTTTTCCACAGCCTTGCACAGCACGTGGGAGCTCTGCCCTCACATGGCATGGTGCTCTTCCAGCCCCGTGGATGATGCCTGCAGGAGGCTGCTGCTGCTCGCGACGCCCAAGCGCGTATCCCTCCAGAAAGGAAAGGCCACAGGGAACAAAAGGGAATAAAATATTCATTCAAATTGTATTTGATCAATTTTTAATACAGCGAGACCAATGAATTGAAGGCCGAAACGACTTTCATTAGAAAATGGAATTACAATATTTTGTGAAATGAAAACCGAAGCAGGGATTTCTGAAGAGCACGGTGCTGTGCTCTACTCCAGCGGCAATACCGTGAGTCACTCCTTTCAGTGAATAATAGCCCCGTGTTCCACTCCTTGGTGCTTTCACGTAATTTACATTAATTTGTGAATGCAGCTCTCTTGTACTGGATAAGCTGCTTATCAAGGTGACATACAGCCATTGTAGCTTCGCACAGAATCCGTGACAATTAGAAGATTTTCTACTTTACGTATTTTCATTCTGGGAATGCTAAATATGGCATATCAGGATAAAATATTGACCCATCTGTGAAAATAAATGTAATACACTTTGAAGAATAGGGTGTTCTTCACACGTGAAGAACGTGACATCCTTTTTTTTAACCAGTGTTTTCCAGGCCTGAGGTAAATGGGCAGTCTGAATTTGTTCCTGCTGGCAAGGGCCTTACCAATGCACAATATTCTTTTCTTTTGGAGCCAGGAACAAATAAGGCCATTTCCTTCAAACTGTAAGATATGCATTGAAATAAATAAGTAGTCTCACCTCTCCCACACTGTTTTAGGAAGGGAGAAAACAGTAAGTTGGAAGGCTTGATGTTCTAGCTTCAATTTTTTATTATTGTTTATTTTCTACTTGATTAGCTAGACCCATGCAAGTTGAACAAACAGATTAAATCAGAATCTATCATTTCTTTTGCATGCCAGCTGCCGGACGGAGATCATATTTATTTCAGTCTTATAGGTAACATCATTTAAAACATCTATCCTTAAAAAAAAATAAAAGGAACAAAAAAGCACCCTGAAGACTTTTTGTTCGGCTTATGCATCTGTGTTCCAAAACCAGGCAAAAAGCTTTGATTATGCAGCCCTTACAGAAACCACCAAGGCACATACACTGACTTTGATAACGAGAGGAAAGAACGCTTCGGTCACAGTCTGAATTTTCCAATACACAATGGTGTTTTTCCCAAACTCCAAAAGACAGTGTTTGGCATTTTTCTGTTAACAACAAAACCAGTAGGAATCTCATCCCCTAAATAGGCCTCAGTTCTCTTCAAAACTACGGAGAATAAGTGAGGCATCCTGGAATTTACTCAGCTGGGAGCTTCACGGCAGCGATGGAGGCAGGTGGGTGCAATCAGAGCAACAGTCCACGAAGTTTCCACAAACCTGTGGCTGTCAGGCGTGATCATTCACTCTTTGTCTTATTCTGCACCGATGAGCTTCCTACTTTATTTCATCTTTTAATTTGAATGAAAAAAAAAAGATCATATGCAGAGTTATTTACGCCTGCTGTCTTAGAGCCTGCCAGGTAAGTTGCTGCTGACATATTCCCTGCAAACGGCAAGTCCCTGGGAGCTGCCGCCTCCATCACCCTCTCCTCCCCTCCTTGCCCCCTAGGGCAGCATGCCCTCCGCCAGCAGCTGCCTCTGAGGCTGGGGAGGTGCCTCGAAAAGCTTGGCCACAGGTTGGGAGTGTGGTTTTTTTAGAGCTTTAAAATCTTGTATTATCTTTTGATGTCAATGGGATGGAGAGAGGGGCATTCAAGACTAGCACTCTAACACACTCAAGCTTGTCCCGTGGTTTGTTACTTACGTTTTAAGCTTTCTCAAGCTGCTGTTCCATCATGTTTCCCTTTCTCTAGTAACTTTTGATGGGCTTGACTCAGGGTCTTGTGCTATCCACCTTGTTTCCTCATTTATCATCAAGCTGTTTGCTGCTGCAAAGACTTTTGGCTGCTGTGCCTCCACCAAGTCTCTCCGCCAAGCAGCTCTGAGCAGCACTAGCTGTGGCACTTGGCACTCAAGACAAACGTGATATTTCTAAAGGTAATCTTTTCTTCTATGGTTTTTCTGGCTAAATAGTGTAGTCGGTAGTTAAAATGCATGGCACATCCAAGAGGTAAAGAGATCTTTAAAAATGGAAAAAAAAATACTCATTTTTCTTTTTAGACTACTGATTTATTTCAATTACGATAGGGACTTTGGTGTTGAAGCACTACTAACATCGAATTGCCTCTTGCTACCTTTTAACTTCCTTTTCCCACTGGTTTAAAGCTCTGTTGCAACCAGCAGCAGGATCAGACCTAAACTACGGGGCAGCTGCGCTGGGGTACCGATACCAAACCCAGCACTCGCTCACTTTACAGCAGCAGAAAGACTTGCGGATCCACTCTTGTGGACCTCAGCAGACCTCAGCAAATGGTTCATTACGCATCTCCTGTGAGCATAGCCCCTTCCCCCCCCCCAACCCCCGCCTCCTGGGAAGGGCTTAAATGCTGCCTGAGGACAAGTCGTAACCTCTCTCCAGGGCAGGGTGGTGTCTGTGTCACTGACTACCCGGAGGAACAGAAAATCCTTGTCTCTCTGGGGGACTCCTTGCCACCAGCAAGTCCACAGTGCACCCGATGCTCTGTGTCTGTGTGGGTAGAGGGTACCTGACACCAGGGCACCCAAAAAAGATTATGTTTCAACACAGCTGCTCGTGCAGTTGGCTACCAGCTTATAAAGGATCTCCACATACAGTTTTCAGAAACTTCTGAGTAAATTTTCCATGTTTATTCCCTACCTCGATTTCTTTTTGCATTCAGGTAATCAGTGTGGGTTTTGGCTTTTACATCCCAGCTGGCAGGGGTTTTGTTTGATGTTGCTATTAATTCTACTGAATCGGAAAGTGCTTCTGTGAAGGACGCTGTCTGAATGAGCAGTGTTGTTATTTATTAGTGCACACAAATTTTCGCACTGATCATGAAGGACAAGATGATTTCTGTCGAAGCCGGGAAAAGATAGTGTGGGTATCATTTGTTCAGGCAGAGAGTAACCTTGAAAGTGCCAAGAGAGAATGAAGTTGCCTTACTGCATGGGGGATGGTAGGAAAAATTGCTGTATTGAGCAAGAGTGAGCAGTGTTTAGTGAATATTAACGGAGGATAAATATGTATTTTTAAGGCCATATTCTGGTTGTATAGTACCTCTGCTTTCAAGGCATCCTCCTCTGCTACAAATAATTAACATATATACTCCTTTTATATAAACGCATTCAGTATGACTGACATAAGAGTTTTGTATCTAGGTATATATTTGTATGACTATTATGCGTGCTCCATATTTATAGCAGCCTACATATGTGTATACATATTATTGTACCTACGTGTACACTACATCATTACTAGTTTACAAACCCATAATAGAATAAGATTGTAGTAGTTTACATATTCACAGGTAAATTGTCACTATTAGGAGCAGAATAAATCTCCTGCCCATTTAACAGTAAGGCGCTACTTAGAGTACAGCTGCAGATGCAGGACATGTCATTATTTTGCGTCTCTTTCTTTGTAGTTTGTCAAAACTTTTCTGAAGGTACATTTTTTTTCTCAAAAGGTGCTGATTCAACTAAGCTGAAAACTCTTGGCTGAATCAAAACAATTTGTTTTCATACAGTTGAAGGAATTCTTTTTTAACCTGGTGGAAATGTAGGGGGGTTGATTAAATTGTAATGGATTATGTCAGCTTTACATTTCTTATAGAATGACAGAATCATGTAACTTTTGGGTTCCATCCTATTTACTTCATCAGAATGAAGCATAATTTTTATTCGGTCCCGTAAGGAATACCAGCATGTCTATTTTTTCATTCTAACCAAACAAACAGAATCTGGAGAAATCAGAATTTCCTAATAGTGTGAGAAGGGAGTTTCACTGACCCTAATCTTCATATATTGAGGTTTGATTTGATGAAAACTCAATTAAAATTTCCCTTCATTCCTGTGGGTTTTGCATCCAGTGTAGCAATTGCTGCACCCCCATTGATGTCCTTTGACACAAAATGAGTGCAGAATGAGACTGACTCGGAAGGGGAGCAGATGAACGCGAGCAACTCTTCAGGGTAGAGGAGAAGTAGGCCTGAAGAGATATGCCCAGAAACACAAATGAATTGTCCATACTGGATCAAAATACCAGAATTCAGGAGTTCCTGTTCCTTCCCCTCTTCTCAGGTCCCAAGGCGGAGAGGTACTTTGGCAGCCATCCGTACAGATAGGGGAAAAAGAAGCACTTGCTGGCAGCTGGCTGTAGAGGGTCACCTGTAAGAGCTTGCCTGGATGTTTTTTTCCCCCTCCTAATTAGGTGATTTCTGACTATATTCTTATCAGTGACCTTGTTAATGCATGTGTAACCATTCTCATTAACTTCTGAGTTATCCTTGGGATTTGCCTAATGAGAGTATCAGGACGTCAGATGCATTGCATACTAGCCCTCCCTGGCAATATACTTTCCAGAGATAACGTAGTCTAGATGGGACTGGCTGGGAGAGGAGAAATGGGCTACGTGAAACAGATGCATCCATTGATTCCCGTAACGTATTTTCTGATACTCAAATGCATGCCAACCTCATGAAGTTCAACAAGACCAAGTGCAAGGTCCTCCACCTGGGTCGGGGCAATCCCAAGCACCGATATAGGCTGGGCAGTGACTGGCTTGAGAGCAGCCCTGAAGAAAAGGACTTGGGGGTGAGGGTGGATGAGAGGCTCAACATGAGCCGTCAGTGTGCACTAGCAGCCCAGAAAGCCAATCGCATCCTGGGCTGCATCAGGAGCAGCGTGGCCAGCAGGTCAAGGGAAGTGATTCTCCCCCTCTACTCCACTCTCGTGAGACCCCTCCTGCAGTACTGCGTCCAATTCTGGAGCCCCTACTACAAGAAAGATACAGACGTGCTGGAACGTGTCCACAGAAGGGCCATGAGGATGATCAGAGGGCTGGAGCACCTCTCCTGTGAGGACAGACTGAGAGAGCTGGGGTTGTTCAGTCTGGAGAAAAGGAGGCTCCGAGGAGACCTTATAGTGGCCTAACGGTATCTTAAGGGGGCCTACAAGAAAGCTGGTGAGGGACTTTTTAGGATGTCGGGTAATGGTAGGACTAGAGGGAATGGATTAAAACTCAAGATGGGTCGATTCAGACGGGACGTTAGGAAGAAGTTCTTCACCATGAGGGTGGTGAGACACTGGAACAGGCTGCCCTGAGACGTGGTGGAAGCCCCATCCCTGGAGGTTTTTAAGGCCAGGCTGGACGGGGCTCTGAGCAACCTGATCTAGTGGGAGGTGTCCCTGCCCATGGCAGGGGGGTTGGAACTAGATGATCTTTAAGGTCCCTTCCAACCTTAACAATTCTATGATTCTGTGATTCTATCAAGAAACCTGAATGGTGACAAGTCAGGGTGTTTCAGTGACCTTCATGCTGACAAGAAGAAGGTCCTGGCACTCATCAGAGTAATGATGCAGGCAAGCAGGAGGGATGGGCTACAGCTGGGAGGTGTTTGCTGCACGCTACAAATGCTATTATGGCAGTAATTATTTTAAGACTTATATTTTGGTCTATCCATTATTTAGAAGCATCAGCTTTCAACAGTTACTGGGGGGAAAAAAAAGACTCTAATTTCATTACAGCAAATAGTTGGAAAATGAGCTACAGAGTATCATGAGCCATGAAGTATTTATTTTGATTCCTTAAAGTGGAACAGAAATTAGAATTCTAAAGGCTATTTCATGAGAAAGACAAAGACCTGAGGGAAATCGAATCACATATGAGAGAAAAAGTGATATTTCTTTGACTTGATCTCTGTTGTAGTCCTCAGTACTCATGCAAATGGTGAGTAAAATGCTGCCAGATCAGAAAGGGTCCATTTCATACAAGTGCAAAAGATGCCACCATAGACTTGAGGAGAATCTCTCTGCATTACCCATGCACAGCAATTTCCATGCTTGCAGCCCAATTTAAATTTGCAATGAACTGATCTAGCGTAGGTCTAAATAGTATCTTGTAGGCTTAAGGTTCTCTTATGACATGCAAAGGCTTTTAGCCTGGGTTTGGTGACACTTTAATTTGGTGGCACTGCATCGAGGTGAGCTTTTGCTGATGTGCTTATGGAGTACCACAGCAACATACCCTCAGATACGCAGTGTGTTGTGCTTGGCTGTCAAACTCCTCTTGGACGTGTCTCACCAGCAATGTGTTATGCTGGTCTTTGACCGTCATCTCCGGGCCTTTCCTGTGGCCTTGCCTTGGGAAAGCATGGAGCAGTGATGCCAGCTCCATGGTCGGAAGCCCACAGGCAGTGACAAGGTCACCACTGGATGCCAGACACATTGTCTTCTCCTGGGTGGCATTCTCGGAATGCTGAACTGTTTGACTTGTCACATTGCTCACTATGCAGATATCGTGATGACCTTTCCGTTAATGACAGCCTTTGCTGTTTGCTTCAAAGTTGATAGAAGTGCTGTTCTCCATGAGTCCTATATTGGCAGTGTTACTAATATATGCAGGCCATTTCCACTCCACTGTGTTTATTGAACACGGACTCTAATTGTTTGAATCCTCCCTGGTGCCAAGCAGGAAGTCTTCATGCCACCCGGGGCACATGGGGAGAGGGGGAGTTCTTCTGTGTCAGGGGACAAGGTTAGAAGTGATGGTAAAGCATCTCAGCCCTGAATTAATGAAAGTGTGCTTGATTGCTTTATCTGCTGCCAAGTTGCTCCCAGCCTGGAGCAAAACCAAGGCCTGGAATGGGCACATGTAGCTGAAGGAAGCTCATTTGCAAGCTGAGGACTGTAGAGCAGGGGGGGGAAAACAGTTCTCCCTGGCTTTATCTCTAATTCTCCTCCTCTTTCTGTCTTTCTTCCACTAGGAACTTGAAACTGGCAACCACCAGTGGAAACAGCATACCACGTTTCACCCAGAGCCCTGAAAGTGGATGAAACACCACTGTATGCTCAGGTCTTACCATTCTTACTATGCAAATTAGCTTCTTTCTTTTGCTTTGGGTAGCTTCATGTTCAGTTTGTCCCAGGGGAGAGAGTTAAGGCTTGCAGTATGAATTCATTAGCTGTATCCTTCTCCCTCTTTATGTCAGTTTTGTCGCTTCGTCGTCAGATTCCCCCACCCTTTCCAGAACTGAACTCTAAATATCTTCTCATTTACTAGTCAAAAAAAATGCATTCTGCAAATGCTGAGGCTATTATCCCTCCGTCTGTGGTTCCTGAACAGATTTGCTCCAAGGGCTGGATGACTTTTTGAGATACAACCCCTTTCTGGGACTGAGGATTGCGGGAAGAAGCACTCTTACCCTGCCTGGCAGAAATGGCCTGCCTTTAGACCTGGCTTTCAGACCTTGGAGGGCAAGAAGGCAAACTCTGCCAGCTGCTTTTCCCCCACGCTGGAGCATAGGGATCAGGCAGAAAAGCAAATTACACGAGGTATGAACAAACAAGGAGCAGGACCACCTTGTGCATCCCAGAGGTACAGTCGGTTCCTTATATACGGTCTGCTTGCTCAGGGGTTATGGCCAAGCCAGGGTGCAGCCGGCGGGTTTGGTGTTGGTAGCCTTGTATTGTATCTCCAGAGGGGAATCTGGGGATCTATACATACCTATAGGCTATATATACCAAATGCTAGTTACTAGTGTGTCAACCACGTGACCATAATTCATTCAGCTTCTCTGTTGTGTGGAGCGGGCAGTTTACAAGCTAAGCTCCCAGTGACACCAGTAGGAACTGGTTGCCTGTTGAGACTTCATATGCAGAGAAGAAAGGAGGCCATGAAGTGCTCCAGGACCCATATTCTGTGTCATGCTTAACTTGGATTTTGGTTGCTCTGTGTCTTTTACAACCTGGATTAGAGGCATTTAGAGTTGTACCTCTCCTCTGTTAGAGTCTCTATGCTTCTGTCTTCTGCATGCTGTAGGAAGAGGAGAAGGAGGAGGAGCAGCAGCAGCAGCAAAACCGCAGCAGCGCTGAGGAGCACAGCAATGTCAGTGCCAGCAGGGAGAGAGGGGCCGATGTGCAGAGAGAGCAATGGAGCTGTGCTGAGCCAAGGGCTCACTTCAGCTGAACAGAGCCAGATATAAACTTTGCTTCCCAATAATTGCCTTTACGTTGTGCTTTCACAGCAGCTAAATAAGGATACTTTGGCAGTACCACTAAAGCTAGGGAGGTTTATGACTTTCAGAAGGATGGCACACACAGCTTGGACTGAAAA
>VXBH01007063.1:324402-405362 GCA_013400035.1 Rynchops niger | reverse complement strand
GAAAGGTTTTTATTATTAGTAATAGCTTCCTGTAAGGTATCATGTTTCTGTGTGTGCTAGTTTTTCAACTGCACTTGCCAATACAGCATTTATCAATCTAGCAAATCAAGATATGCTCTGAGATAATTACATTAAGTAAATGACAGCCCCATTTTTCTGAGAGGATCTTTTTGGAAAAAGTCTATTGCTGGAAACTTAGAAATAGGTTTTCATGTATAAGCTGTTATCTGCTTTGCATGTCCTCCCATTTATTTGCTTTGACAAACATTGCAGACTTCCTGCTTTACAGAAAACTGGGAACTGGCTTCTATGGCCAGGGAGTTTGTTGTGAAAGGCTGCAATTGAGCGGATAGCTGCTCTTTGAGTGGAAATTGCTTGCCAGAATCAGCTACTGATCATCAGCATTTATTTTTACGGTGTATTTTTAAGATGACTTTCATCAGAAATGAACGACTGTATCGGGCAAATTTTTGACATGTTGAGGGCGGTACCGGGATGTACTCATCCAGGAAGTGAAGAGGGAATAGGACAACGCTTGGATCAATATTTACCTCAAGGGATGATTAAGTTTGTTATTAGACAAAGAGGGGAGTTTACATATTGAATTTCTGTCTACTAAATCCAAAAAGGGGTGAGACACATCTGTCAGTGTGTGAGCACCAAGGTGATTTCCTCTCTTCCTTTGCTTCCGAACATAAACAATTTATGATTAAAGTTAGTGACAAATAAATCACAAAACTGACCAGATGGTTAGGCTAGGCAGGTAACTAAGTGAATTGAGACACGTTCAATGTTGTATCCTACCAAATTCACTTGGCAGATACTATAAAAATACCCTTTCTTATGAATAATCTGGCACTGTGAAGTGCTTCCACCTCTGACTGAGTTGTAAATGTTTTCTTCTCTGCCTGCATCTGTGGAGCTACTGAACCTTCACTGAAGTGGATGGTGTCTCACCCAGCGCAGTATCTTTCCCACTCCTGTTTAGGAATACTTTGTTTAGCATTAGACCTCCGTGCCCTGTAGCTAAGAGTCTCTGCCATGGAGCTGGAGTCTACATAAGTGTAGTGTGGGATGTGTGCTGGCTTTTTGCACAGGTAAAATCACAGACAGGGGAATGTCTGTTAGTTACACCTGCTGCCTTCCTTCCTACCACCCAGCACAAACGCAAGCATCTGGATCACTCTGTAGACTCATTTGAGGAAGAAAACCCCAAACAAACCAAGAACAAAAATGGGGGTGTGGGGGGAGTAAATTAAAATGTATTTATTGAGGTGACCCAAAGCCATGATGAAGCTGTTGGGCGAAAGTAACTTGGTGTGGGTAGTTCTTATAATACACTGTATAGATGTGAATTCTAGCCATTGCAAGAAATGGAAGACATTTGGCAAAGCACTTTGGTTATTTCTTTTCAAAACTGATACATTACGAATTATCATGTCATCTTGATTCCTATTGCTATTTTAGCAATGATTATTTGGGATGGTTACTTGGGACATTTTTACTTACTGACTTTGTCTGAGAATCATCTAACACACAGACTTCTATCAGCAGTGTGCTATGTTCTTTTCCTCCAATCTTAAAGATGGGCTAAAAGACTTTCTGAGGTTCCTACAAGCATTGCAATGCTGTGGCAGGATCATAATTTTATGACAGAAGTGTTCCTTGTATGCCAGATCTATTCGCAGGCGTAAAACACAAATTCCCTTCCCTTTCAATGAAAAAGCCTAAACCATCAGGGGTAGAATTTGGTATCTCACCATACTGGAATGCCAGGCACCACTTTTAGAGCTAAGGAGGAGTCCAGCAGATTTGCACATCATCTTGCACAGCATCTCAAGATCTGGGGTGGCTGAAACTTCAGATCCGTGTTCAGATGGCACCTGTGTGTCAGCTGAGTCGCCGTGCCTGGCTGGACGTGCCTCCCTGACCTGTGGCAAACAGCAGCAAAACTTATTAAATCATCATAGCTTAACTGTGAATCTGAGTCCCATAAGTCTTTTCAAAATAGCCCATGGGTTCCTATGGGTTCAGGACCTTCTGACAATTTCACTCTCTGTACTGTTAAATGAAGAAAGACGACATGGAAGCTTAAAAGCTACCCAGCCCTTCATGCACTTTATGTGACCTCCTAATAGTCTTGAAAACCTTAAAAACACAAGAAGCATGCCAGAACAACCACTTAAAATAAACAGGCATTAGTGTTGCTCACTAAAAGTAATTTCCATCTCAAGAAATAGAAAGTAAGTGTTCACTTCATAGATGGGTTTTTTAAATTAAGCTCCTCATATCATTCCAGGTATCTAAGACCCAATTTTCTCTTCCTCATTCAAGGTCTAATCAAGACCTGCAGAGACAGCATTGTGTTATTTGTGCTCGCAGAGATGTGAATGCACCTCCCTTGACTAATGGCCTAGAAGGTTTTATACTGATATATCTAAATTTGCTATTAGTGGTTATAATGAGGTTAGCAAGACAATGGATTAAAGAACCGTGGACTTTCCCAAAGCATAAGCAGAGGGCTCACTTTGCCTTTGAAGAGTGAGACTTCTGTTGCAACTTGTAGAAACACTAGGACTAAGTATAAAAGTGGAGTGCAGAAGGCTTTATTTGTAATCTTTGCCTGATTCAAAGTGAAGGATATTTCTAGTTTAAAATTAAACTTCTTGGAAGTGAGGGTCTAGCCTAAACAAATTCTCTGGGTTTCTCCTGCAGTTAGTGAAGAATGGCAGGAGTTTCAGATAATAAATCTTCCTTTACATGTTAAGCAGTTGAGAGTGCCTGTGTTTGTGGAGCATAGGGAGGCTATATGGACCGTAGGGACTGGGGCAAGTTGCTTAGAGTTAGGTGCTTATTTTTCAAACATCTGTAAGTCAAAGTGGGATTAATCCTAGCCCAAAACGAAGGGCTTCTGAAATAAAATTGCTGGAGACAAACACGCTTTGGGGTAACACAGATAGCATTGACTATTGCAGTTAGAAAAGAATTCTAAAAAAAAAAAAAATAAAAAAATCAAAGCAGCTGTGTATAGTGCAGACTACAAGGCTCAGCCCCATTCTCTACGCGCAGACAACGTGCATCTTTTTAGGGTATACAAGCTACCTGGTCCTCAGCTGGTCACCCAGAAATGGGGGGGGGGGGGGGGGTGAAAAAGTCCGCCCCCATCNNNTTGAATAGTCCTGCCCCTATCCAAGAGGCTCTGTAACATCTCAAAAGGCAATGGAAGCCCACGTTAAAGTAATTGAATCCCTTCTACATTATCCTCTATCAGCAAACTACCCCTTCTTCAATAGCCTTAGCTGTGGGAGTCTTTGCAGGCATGGAATAGGAAGAGATATACCAACGGTGTTTGAAACACAGACCCAGATGAGGCTTACAAATCACAGAGAATGGAGTATTTTGAAAGCTTTTATTATTCCGGCGCCTGAAGTAAGCTGCAAACCTTGGGTTTTTTCTAGACATGGAGAGCTTCTCTTTAGTTTCTGTGTCAATAGTAGATATCTTCACAATAGTGTTTGAAATCCCAGATATAGCTGCAGTTTGTATTCATGTCTAGGAAGGCATTTAAGCTGAAAAGTGGAAATGTGCATAAGTGTCTCTCATCATCTGTCAGAAAAAACCATGTTGCAACAGGATGCTGAAAATGGGATATAGCGAATGAAAGTATATGGGAAAACAATACCTCCACTATCTTCCTTAACACCTTGTCCCTTCTCCTCGATCAGTGACAGACAATCCTCAGACACTTTTGACACCTGCAAAAGCATAAAAGAAGCAACAAGTGGTATCTTGCTTTGAAGAGGGTGAAAACTGCCCCTATTTTCCTCTCCAACATGTAAGAAAAAAAGTGGTGTTTTCTTTTTTCATGTTACGCCTCTTGTAGCTTGTCTTTTCCCGTGCCAAACTATCTTATATTTCAAACAAGTTCACATTGAGTCACTAAGGAATTGACAAAGGAATAAAAGGAAAATAAAAACTATTAGAGAGCTAAAAAGTGGAGAAAGAAGCAGCTTTGGAAGTTCATCCTGTGCTTGAAGGCACTTTGGATATATCAGTACACAGAGAGACATACACACAAGTTCCTGATCTACTGAAATGAGAGGGCAGCAGCAGAAGCAAACAGGAAACTTCAGAGAGATTTGCTGTCAAAAACACCTGTGTTGAAAAAAAAAAAGTCACAAGGACACTCGTAGAAAAAAAAATCAAAACCAAACAAGACCTACTGCTTAAAACATTTATCACAAAGAGCAGAGCCAGACAGGCTTGTCTCATAAAGGTTGTCCCAAAGTTAGAAAAGTTTTTGAAATGTGAATGACATACCAGGTGGCATCTTCTGGTCCATCATTTATTCCATTAGGAGCTATGTGACTTTACTTCACCTTTTGCAAGGGCTGCTTCTCCAGAGTCTCCACCTGCCTTCATCCTGCATGTCTCGCACAACCACCGGTGACGGAGAGACACAGATGACACTGCAGAGGCATCTGTAGCCCCTTTGATCATTTGCAGTAACTAATGTCAGCAAGACCAGTGAATGCCACAGCTTCCAGTGAGGAGCAAACTGCAATTCTCCTGCCCTGCAACTGAGGACATCTGCGTAAACAGCAAATTGTTGCAGTTCCTGGTACCAGTCACTTGGGAGCATAAACACGCATATTACACACAGAGACACGCTAAATCAGTTGAGTTGCAAGTGATTGCAGTGTCTGTTAGCTGGATACCTTGAGCATGGGAAGGAAGGTGAATTTTGCATTCCTGCAAGGAGCAAACCAAACCACAGATCTACTCGCCCCAGAGATAAGGAGGATCTGGGGTCTAGACCCAGATCAGTGCCCAACGACTTGCCAGTTTCCAACCACTTGCTGATATCTTCTCACTGTTTCTTTTCCTTTTGTTTTCATTTAACCATGTGTCAAAGCACCGAAGCAGCTTGTTGCTCTGCTACGATTGCCAGCTGCTCGAGTATAGATGGCACAAAAGCAATTTTGGTGCTTGGATGGGAAAATATTGTTAGCTGTATTGGATACCGGCAGATGGCAATTTCTCTCTTTCTGTCATCACATAACACATTTTCAGTAAGGTGTTTTAGCCAAGAAATGAAAACAGACCATGCGCTCTAAGTAACCTGAGTTTGTTTTGACCAAAATTGACTCCCTTTCCCTGTCTTCCTTATCCATCGTCACATCATTTCCAATCCCCAGGAATTAGACATGGCTTCAGCCCCCAGCAAGCACTGGTTATGTGGGGACAATATCTACAGCCTCCTGGCAAGACCATCATCATGTGTGGGTACGTGATGGAGTGGTACAAGTTTGCACAGTTTCTCTGTGCTTGTTTCAGTTCCTCTTCCACTTTGGTGAAAAATGTCTTCTTGCAATGTTCATTCCTTCAGTGAGACGCGTTGTTCACGTGTCCTGTGCTGAGTCAGAAAATGGCAATATATAAGGCAATTGGACACAGCAGGCAGTGCTAAAGGCTGTGATAGTCACTGAGTAAAGAACTACAGTGGTAGAACATGAGGGGTTGTCATCCTCACTGTGCTGAGGACAAAACCTTTTGTAGTGTCACCACATAGTTTTATTCCCACAAAGCTCTGGCTGGTTGATCGTTCCTGGTTTATGAGCAAACACTCGATTTTTGTTGTTCTTTTATTGTTTAATGGGCTATTTACCAAATACTGTACAAGCTCAGTTCTGAAAAATGAGTTTTTCTTTGCTTTGTGGGCCTTTATGTGGCATCTGTGACTACAATTCTCAGCACTTGACGAACACTAGTTTTGCCATGTTCCTTCAGGTCAGAGAGGGACCATCCTCGTTCCTATCAAGAGAAGCAGGGCAGAGTGAGATAGAAGCTGAATCCTGCACAAATACTGGTGTCCCGCTGACTGAAGGCTTTGGTACCTCTCTCTGCGCGAGGCCCCAGGGCAGGAGGAGCAAGGCTGCCTTCCAGCCTCTTCTCCTGCACCTCCAAAAGCCAGGCATCAGAGGCCCCAGCTCAGCATCCTGGCAGTATCAACTCCACAGTTCATGGCTATTGCAGAAGAGCTTGTCTTACCTTCTTCTTCAGCAGAGGCAGGAAGAGAAACCAGCTCACAAGGACTTCATTCAGCAACCTTGGCCATGAGATGGACCAGGAAAGATGGAACCGTTCTCCCCACTTCATGGCTCACTTTGCTGCTTCCCCACAAACTGTTTTTTATCAGAGATCAGAAGCTGTGTTTTAAAAGCAGCAGCTCCACAGACTGGTCCATCCTGGGTGGGGAATAAGACCATATTTCTTTGAAAAAACACAGGTGATATGATAAAGGCAATCACCAGGAGGCTCATTGTCACAAGTTAGGGAAGTGGAATAATTTTAAATTTCTTTGGTGATTTCAATGTTAGCACATCTAAGGTTTGGCATTTCACTTTGAAAACTTATTTTGTTAATGTATAAGATGCATTTTAGTTTAGAATACAGATTAGTTCTACTCTTTTATTTATTGCCTAATTCTAGGTGATATACCATGCCTAAGGTTTTTAAAATATGAATGGGAACATGCAAGGCCCTTTCTCTTCCCCTTCACCACTGCTCAGGGATAAAACAAGATCCTACTCACGTACACCACTCATTCAAATCCATGCGCTACAGCGCTGGGCCTTAAATAGAATGTCTTTGCTCTCATTTAGTACCTGAAGTCAAGGAAATGCCTTTCTAGGAAGGTGTAGGGTCATCACAGCTTTTCATGTGTGCCATCTTGCGGTAGGTCAGCAATAGGGTAGGATGTGCAGCCGGGGGGCAGCACCGTGATAGCACCTGATCTGCAGCTAAGTACCTGTGAAACTTGCTGCACAGGATCTGCCCATGCTGGTCACAGAGTAAAACCCCTGCAGACTAGAAGCTATGAGATCTGAAAAGTGGACCAGCTGATAAATCACTCAAAAATGTCATCATCTGTTACTTTTCTCCTTTTCATTCATTGAAGGCATTTCCTTTTCTCCCTCATTTAAAGTGGACTGGAATAAAGAAAACTATTTTGTAAACATTTTGTCATGTCAGACTTCAGATTTGCCCTAAATTTTGTATTCTTTCATGGCCAGATAGAATCAAACGCTTTGTTTTATTTCAAGTAGTTCTAGTAATGTTTGGCATGATTGGTATGACTTAAAAACAATATTTTGCTTCTGTAAAATTGATTTTTTTCCATGAAAAAAGTTTTATCCATTTTTTTCTGTTTTATCCCACTCCATGTATGGTTCTTTTCCAGTCACCCTGACAACAGCAAGGCTAATTGCTGAGCATCAAAAAGCTGTTTCTTTCATAGGGCGTTATGAAAAGTCCCCTCAGCTAGCTGGAGTGATTACTGTCAGGCTGACTATTGCCTGACGACCAGATTGTTTCTGTATCTAAAGAGGGTGCAAGTATTGTTCTATGGGCATTATCCTTAATGGGTCGACTCAGGACGCAGTTGTCATTGATGATGTTGTGTTATCCTTGCAGGGATCTGACTTGTCAAGTTTTCTACTTTGAACTATTTGGGGGTTTCTGAGGTTTTAGCTAGATTTACATTTTTTCACTTTCTAGTGTGCAGTCTCTAACCATCCCTTTAACTTTTCCTTAATCCGTATGCTGTGGATACATATGCCAATTTAAGGCAAGAAAACCTTTGTTGACAACCCATGTTATATTTCCTATATGTAATAAATGTTAGTCCAGACCTAGAAGAGCTGGACACAGCTGCTTGAGGCTCAGTCCAGTCACGTTTTTTAATCTGTGCCAGACCATCCGCTCAAATATGAGCAAAATAGAAATTAAGCAGTTGGACTTATGTAAATGAAATCAGCTACAGAAATGGTAAATATTAATTATCACTATATTGCTATTTTATGCCTGCATATGCTTGAAATAACAAAGCTCTAAACAAGGCTCTCAAAATCGTAAACATAACACCACACCAGCAACATACACAGGACTTTTGTAAGGCTCCTTGCCGCATGTGACAAGTAATAGAAGAAAAAGTGAGATGCAGAGAAATCATTCCCTATACAACTTTATATATTTATTTAACCCAGCTGTTTATTGTAACGAACAATAGATGCTATCAATGTATAGGAATGCAGCCAAACATGCATTTAATTGCCAAAGCAGAAAAGCTTGCCTGTTGCTAACTAGGGAACATTATAAACATTTATATGAGACCAAATGGTGGGTTTTGAGCATCTGTTTTACATTGTTAGTGTATGTGTGCAAACACACACCCTGCTCTATTGCGCTTCACAGCCTTTCTATAAGGGAGCTGTCTCATTTGCCAGAATAATATGGGTGTTTCTAGGAAAAGGCTACTTCTATAGAAAGCTAAGGCCCATCAGATTTCCAGAGATTTGAGTGCACCTCCTTAGTCCTGTCTCCAAAGCATCAGCCTGCATGACCTCGGTACCAGGGGTGCCAGGCTGTGTGTCGGTAGGGTGGTGGGCATGCAGACTCTGCCCTGATGAGATGGAGGTGAACCCTGGCATGGCGGCCAGCTAAACGTGGAGCCGTGCTGCTCCTGAGGCCCCAACCCATTCCTGGACATGGAATGCTTTATCAGGGAGTGAAGCAATAGGATGAGGGGTAACGGTTTTAAACTGAAAGAGGGTAGATTTAGATTAGATATTAGGAAGAATTTTTTCTCTATGAGCGTAGTGAGACACTGGAAGAGGTTGCCTGGAGAAGATCCCTGGAGGTGTTCAAGGCCAGGCTGGATGGGGCTTTGAGCAACCTGATCTAGTGGGAGGTGTCCCTGCCCATGGCAGGGGGGGTGGAACTAGATGATCTTTAAGGTCCCTTCTAACCTGAACCATTCTATGATTCTATGCCGGTTTTGTGTTGTGTCTCCAATGGCTGGTGGAAGGCCAACCATGGGAGACAGACGGAAGCAGGGTAGCAACTAGGAACAAATAGGCTATGTAAAGCTGTGGAGCATCATCTAAGTAGGTCATGCAGGGCTTCTAGAGCCTCCTGAGGGCCTGGCTGCCCTTCCACCGCAGCTCCACTCTATATTCAGGGCCACAGCCTATTTAATGATAGCATCTGGGGAGGGACTGCCGCCTCCCCTGGTCTCTCTCTGACTAACCCCCGGCGGCTGACGTAGTTTTGGCAGTCGAGGAGCAGTGTCTGACTCACTGTGACGCTGGGAGAGTCGGGAGAAATATGCCAGGGACACCTCAGGGTGATGGATTGTGGTCCCAGCAGCTTCTCCCTGTACCTCCGACAGCAAACCTCAGCAGCATGTCCCGACCAGCCAGGGTTATTATTATTACTGATACTTTTATTTTTAGAGTTTGATTTATGATAAAGCACCAAGTCCTAACCCCCACAAACAATGCATGATTAATGTCCCAAGCAGGGCAGACTGCTATAGAATTACAGATTGCATTTTCAGTTTGAAGTTCCTAATTTAGTGAGTGAAGTACCGGCCACTGGGATCCCTGGTACTCCCATGTGGACTGAGACAGGGTAAGGAGGAGAGAGGAGATAAAGTCCTGAGGGAGAAAACAAAAGATGAGGGACTTTGTGAAGAATTAAGTGACTAAACAGGAAAAAAATAAGGAAAGGAGGTTTTTGTGGGGTAACACTCTTTCACAATGACTTTTTCCACGACTGTCTGAAGGATCCCAATGGAGCTGCTGTCACAGCTATGCACAAAATTGAGCAAGACCAGGTTTTTGTACATATACTAGAACGGAGGTCTGATCAACCATTAGGTTTCTTTTCTATTTCAAACACAAACCATTTCTTTAGACCTTTCCCTTGGTATTTCGTTCTCGTAAAAAAAACAGTTTGCTGTTGCACTATTTATAAAACCCAAGCAGCTTCCTTTGAGTTTCTCGCTCACTTTGGTAGGATTTTATGAGTTGCAGCATGACCTTGTCCTGCTGTGCTAGGGAATGGAGTTAGGTGCATTTCCTGGGGACTGGGACTGCGTATGTCTCATAGGGAGCTAATTCAGATTATTTTATAGTGATTTTTGCAGTTCTTTTTACAAAAGATTTTTTACAGTTCTTTTTACAAAAGAACGAGAAGTGTGGCTGCTCACAGATCTAGAACTCTTCATGTTCCCCCCAAAAAAACTTAAACCCAAACCTCACTGGGGAAAATGAGAGTGAAGGTGAGGAGTGTAACATGACTTTCTGATTCCACAAAGAAAATTCTACATGTATTGTGCATTGCCCGAGCTGCAAAATGGAAGGGTTTGACAGCTGTCTGTTGTGATGTTAGTTTAGTTCTTCCGCTTTGTCCCATGATGATGAGTGTATCTTAATTTGTTTATTTAAATACCCACTGAAACATGTATTGAGAAAACAAATAAGTGTATTTACATTCATGTTCTGTTGTATCAATTCTCTTTTTTCCTGTGAAAACTGTAAACAAAAGCTGACACAGCATTAATAAGTTACTGTCATTGTAATTAATATGAAGAAGAGACACGTTTCCCAAAGGAACACCTAATCCTTTTCAATTCTGTTTATCACAGCAGGCTACTAGTAAACAAATCTGTGTTTATTTTGCTCTGTGTAACCTGTGCACTCTTATTTCCAAAACAGGGCTCACTCTAGCAAAGGCTTGCTACCATAGCTACCAGCCTACCTCTACCTATAAGTACAGCAAGAAGGGTGTCCTCTTCTCATTTGCTTCTGTAGGGGGAAGCTAATCGGTGTGGCCATAAAGGAGCAAAGTCTCAATACCTTACGTGGCTGCAAGAATAAACATTGTTTTAATGTGGCAGATCATTTTAAGAAGTAATATCAAGACACTTTGTGATATTATGAGTAACAGCATATAGGTTTGACACACAGGAACACTTAACCTCAGTATTCAGTATGGTTATAGCCGCACCTTGCCATCCTGGTGTAGGCCATTTCTTTTTTGTACAGTTAAATAACGACTGTGCAGCTGGGAAAGTGTTTTTTACAACCTTCTGGGGACTTCCACTCTGATGCAAGAATTCTGGAGTCAGTACCATGTGTCATTCAAACCCAGACCTTGCCTTAAGTGGAGATAAGCAAGCTTAAGCAGCAAGGCTGGGAGGAGCCCTTCAGGCACCCCGTGAGTGCAAGGGTGGGTAATCAGTGCTCATACGACTTGGTCCTCTGCTGCAGCCTCTGCTAGCAACCTCTGAAACAGCTGTGCCTGCCATTTCCCTCAATTCAAGGGGTTAAGGATGAGAAAATTTAATGGAAAATGAATGGTGCTTATCTGGACACGGAAGAATGGCGTTACTTAGAAACACTGAAGCAGACACAGAAAGTTTAACAGCTATATATTAAAGGAAAATTTAAATGCAGACTGCGTAGACAGATTTTTTTTAGTCTTGAAAAGTCATTTTTATAAAAAAAAATTGATCTGTTTGCCAGTCACTCTAGAGAGATTCAAATGCAATTGTAAATATATTACATTGAGATAGTGTCTGGTATTTCCAAAAAGCAATGCAGGGCACAGAGCCAGTGTGTTGCAGGGTTTCGGTGAAGATGCAGTGCCTGTACGTAATGGATGCTGATGGTCAAAGCTTTTGAAGTGCTGTTCTACCCAGAAGAGAATCACTCTCGGCTTGACTGAGACAGTAACTGTTTCACCCCAAGTAACTTCATACCACAAAATCATCAAGGTGATCTGCTCAAAAAGGGTACGGTCTTCATCCAGGTCTTTCATTAATGCGGACATTACTGATATCAAAATTATACTCAATAATACACTAGGCCCCTTTTCAGAAGCCTGAAAGTGACTGTGATTTGATGGCTGTTCGTAGGCTTGATTCTGCATCTGCTAAACCCATCAGGAATTGGTAAGTAACTCCCCTAGCAGTACTGGTACCATACAAGGAAAACCAGCATCTGTGGCCCCATGAGCAAGAACTGCGTATCTTCTCATTGCTGCTCGCTGCAATCTCAGCTTACCTCGTGGCTACCGATCTACCAGGAAAACAATCACAAGCTGGAAGACTACAAAAGAGCTTGTGTCAGATGACTAAATTTTTATCTTACCAGCTTGTCACACGCTGTCCAATTATATTTCTAATACTTATTCCATCCACTGTCCCAAACAGGATTCATTAAGGTTAATGATTCTTCTGTCTGCATGCATCAGTCATTCTAAGCTGCGTTAGTTTAACTCCAGTGTATTTAAGGACTCATCAATAATTAAATACAGCTCGTACTGAGATTTGTAAATGTAAAGTGCTATCTAAAGACTAACTATTAATAATTGTCAGATCCTTGTGAAAATTATCCATATTTGCCCCCATCTGCCATCCTTGGGGGGTGTGCAATTTCTCCATCGAATTTTATCTGGAGAGAGATGGATGTGAGTCCTCCAGAGCAATTTGTTTCAGACACCTGCATTCGGTGCAAGCTGCGTGTTGCACCACATAACCCTCTTCTCTGCCTGGTGCCCCATTTCTGTGTGTGTGCTGAGCAATAGTGTGCGTGATCTCGGGAGGTGTGGGTTTCTCCTCAACTTCCTGGAAATACCAAGTACTCTTCATCATGGGCTCGATGTTTTCCATGTTGTAATTGTGGCTTCAGATGTGATTTTGCCACACCTTGTGCATGAAGAGGCAGAGTGGGACAATTCTCCTGCTCCTCCTGCAGTCCACCTGCAAATAGCCGGTCAGCCCAAATGTCACAGCAGACTCGCACTGGACATTACATACACTTGCCTGATAGAGAAACAAAACCAAAGATAACTGTGAGACAGAGACCAAACCCAGACCTTATTCCTGGACCATTTCCACACTTCAGACACAAAGTTTGCTGTTGAGGATTTGCTGACATGAGATGCACAGACCATTGGCTTTAATGGTATTTGTGGAGGAGCGTAGCACTGTATTCCAAAGCCATTATGATTTTTCTGGAGATCTTATCTCAGGGGATATTACCACAAGGTTGAATGAGTCAGAGTTTGGCAAGTCAGAGCTGCAGAGCTCCACAGGTGACTTTGGTAGAGGGTAAGTAGATTTTGTATTTTTCTTTCAAACAATGTGACACTTAGAAAAATTTTTAGCTCTTGGAAGTATATTAAGAAGAATACTTCATCTAGGGAACACTTAATCTTGTTGTGGCTGACAGGACGTGCCCCATTTTCACTCCTTTTCCAGGTCATATTGCCCACTGGAGTAGGGAACACTTCAAGCAGACTTACTCCAGGAAGATAGTTCCCCATAGAAGGCCTTGATGGGAGATAAGTTTGCAAAGGAATAACAGCACCAAAAACTAGGAAAAAAAGATGTTCTCATGTTTATTTTTTTCTCTTCCTTTCCCATCATATCCCATCACATGTAGATGATTTGTTCTGACAGTGGATGGGTGGATGAAAGTATTGAAGTTTCCTCTGCACTTGAGGAGAGTCTGGTGGAGTTTTGCTTCTATTTTGAATATCAAGATCTCTCCTGTACCACACTGTTGATCTCTGTTGGCCATCAAAGGTTTACCCAAACATAAATATACAGTAGACTGGTAGACAATGTCATCCCTTAGCAATAAAAAAAAATATAGAATAGTAGGTAAAGAAGTAATGAATGATTAATTAATGCCTTTTACAGGACATATAAAAACTTTCTGGTCATAGGATCATTAAATATTAAACTGTGGCATTTACCACTGCTGCACATTTTAAGTATGTGTGTATGTTCCAGCCAGGAACTAACAGATTCCCTATTTTAGTAAGGAAAATTTTGCCTTTCTTTGCTGTGTGTGCACCATAAATTATAAAATTTCTTCGATTACGTTTCCTGCACTACTTCAACTTGAACAAGAACTTCTAATTTGTTGTTCAACCTGTGAATTAGTATCTTATTTGTTTATAGAAATTTTACTCCTTAATTAATTCAATAAAAGCCACAGATCCTGATGCTATTAGAAAGAAAGCAAATAGTTATTTTGAGTAGCCCATCACAAATCCAGTCTTAACGAGCAGAATATTGTTAGTGAACCTTTTACTGATTTTTGTATGTGTGAATTTTATTCTCACGCTATTGAAATAGTACATCTATTCAGGAGAATAAATAAACCTTTAATGGAAGTCTAAAGCTCCATAGATCTTGTGAAACAATCTTCAAGCACATTTGGCTTTATATTGTCACAGGTAAAACCTATACCTGAACAGGAGCAGATGATGAGGCAATAGAGAAATACAGTTGCTGCCACTGAAAAAGTGTTTAAGCTACAAAGACTGTGAGCGAAATGGATTTGACAGAAAGGAAAAATGAAATGTAGTTCTAGCATCAGGAAAGAAGAAACATACAGTAAACAACTTCCTGAGGATGCTAAAATTTAATAATCAAGTTTTAATATGGTCTATTTGTACATTTTTCATCTTTTTTATTACAGTTTTGATTATGATTTAGCTTCCGGGCCATTCCCCTTCAAAATCTAGACAAACAGCTTCATAGTATATTCTATAATAAACATGACTGAGAAAAGTCTTCAGTGAAGAAGTTAAATTAAAAATATTCTTCAGCGGATGGTATTTGTTTTAGTTGTTGTTACTCACTGCTTCTCAAAGCCCCAAGGAATTTATTAACACTTTTTCAGCTAGTACTTTTTATCTTTTTGTCAGTTCGTTTCTTTGTGCTGTAGGTACATGTGTCTGTGGGAGTATGCAGAGAATAAATATTATGCACCAAAATACTTTAAAAAGAGAAAGAAAGAATAAATTAATTGATCCAAGTGCTAAACAGAAATAGGAAATTAATCCCATCCTTTCTAAATATATGCTGTGAAACCTAAATAAATTTGCAGTTAGGGATGTGATTTATCTCTTTTTTGCTTTCCCACCACTACCACCTTATAGAACACGTTTTCTTTTTGTGGGACCTGTCTGCAGAAATCTTTTCAAGTCTTTGCCTCTGATCTATGTGTTTGCTTGATAAAACCCATTCAATCTTCACCTGATCTCCGTACTCTGCCCCACTCCTCTCTGCTACCCAGGGCCGTCTGTCCTCAGCTGCTGTCTACCTCCTGATGCTCTTGGCCAGCAGCAATGTTTTTCTCATCTCTGTGTCATTGTTTCTGTCCTGGGCTTTCGTCCCTCCAGATCATTTCTCCCTGCATCCCTCTTTCTTGGCAAAATCTTTCCTTTCACCTACTCCCAGTGCCTCCTGGTCTTCTTGCCCCACCAGTTTCAGCTTCTCCTACCCTTGTGGCCAGGCAGGCCAGGCAGTCCTGCAGTTGCTGTGTCTTGCTTGACTTATGCAAGTCCAGCCCTTGTCCTGTTCCCACTTAAATCAGAACATGCTTTGGCCAAGGGCACTTAGGATGCCCTTGGAGCTTGCCTGGAGCAGGCAGGTGGGAAATAATGGAAAGTAAGGTTTTATAATGGTACTTGTGGAACAACGTTTATAGCAGGAAATGGACCAGTATTTATATGTTTATAAATTAATTTCTATAAATATTTTAGCGTGATTTTTGGATTAGCTGCATTTTTTTGCCGCTTGGAAAAGCATCACATGACTGTATGTGTGCCCTCTGGTTCAAACAGAAGTGGATGTTTTTGAAGGGATTTGACATGCAGGTTGAGCACATAGGTATATACACACAAATATGTGCATGTGCTCCGGTTAATCCTGATTTATTCTTTTAAAGAAGAATGTTGTGGTTTAGATGTAAGTTTTTATGATTCACTTGCTGGCTCTTTTATTTATTCACGTAGTTTCACTCTCCACACTTAAGCTATCACAGATATTTTATATGATGGTACTTAATTGTGTTCATCCACCAGAAATGCTGATTGAAAATTAAAATGTTCCTGTTCATTTCTTTCTGGAAATATGCGTACTGAAGATTAATAGATTCACTTTTATTATGTACTTGAAAAAAAAGGACCTCGGTAGCATGGTGAAACACTTAAATTAATAGTTCTGTAACTAGAAATCCTACCTTAAGTGGTTAGCTTGGGTTTTAATGTGAGCTCCACTTTAGCCATGACCAGCTCACTAACAGTCCTAGTATTTGAGCTTTATCTTCATTATCGGTTTAATGAACTGAAGGAAAAAAGATCAAGCTAAATGCATGTAAACTTTCCATGAAGATGTGCTGAAACTCATTAAAGGTGAGGTAAATCCATTAAGCAAGGGGTAAACTGCCATACAAGGCCTTCATGTTGGTGAAGCCCATTCGTGCATTTTCCTGGGAAGGGAAGAGTGGAATCAGAATGAGGGATTCCACAACATACCACATTCGAAGCGCAGATGAAGGGTGTTTTCATTTTAGCACACCCCACTGCACTATGTTGGTGCCTGCTGAGTGAGTGGAACAGATGGCAAGGCTGGTTAGGCTGTTCCTCAGTCCTCTCTCTCCTGTCCTCGAGGAGCAGTGGGAGCGGTCACTTATTGCCTCTCCCCTCTGCCTCCTCTCTGGAGAAGTGAAGTTTGTACCCACTTCCCCTACAAATGTCGACCAAGGGGTTTGAGGGGCAGAGCAAGTGCCAGAGCCTCCCGAGAATAAAAGCCCCTGCAAGGTATGAGCGCCCTGCAGTTGCCGTGGGCTGCCTGTCAGAGAGCATTTCCCTGCTGAATGTCATCCTCCCTGTTATAAAGGGAAGAGGAAAAATGAGGCTGAGGTTCACAGACCTCCCTGCTCTTTTGTGGTTGAGGGAAGTTGCATCCCAATTTCACAGTCTCAAAGGGCAGGACTTGTTCACTTTTCCTTCTCTGAATCATAGAATGGTTAGAGTTGGAAGGGACCTTAAAGGTCATCTAGTTCCAACCCCCCTGCCGTGGGCAGGGACACCTCCCACTAGACCAGGCTGCTTAAAGCCCCATCCAGCCTGGCCTTGAACACTTCCAGGGATGGGGCATCCACAGCTTCTCTGGGCAACCTGTTCCAGTGCCTCACCACCCTCACAGTAAAGAATTTCTTTCCAATATCTAATCTACATCTCCCTTCTTTCAGTTTAAAACCATTAGTGCTCGTCCTATCACTACACTCCCTGATAAATAGTTCCCACACACACACACATCTTTGCTGTAGGCCCTCGTTAGGTGCTGGAAGGTCTCCTGTGAGGCTGAAGGGGAGAAGCTGTGATAGGGAGAGAGTACTAGAGAGGCACTGACTATAAGGCAAGCATATCAGAGAAATATGACCTAAATTCATGACGTACTGAAAATCTGAGACCCTCCTGAGAACCTAGATGTGACATTGCTACTTTGGGCTTTAACCTACCTTGCTCTCCATAGTCTTACAAGGTTGTGTTGGAGGAAAGGAAAGAAGTATTTGGTATAGCCACACAGTTAACCACAGGGACAGCATGCCTTTGACTTTGAACGACAGTCAACAGCAGATAGTTTCCTTTTAAATTTACTGGCCCTGTCCTCATTGGGAGTTGAATGTTGTGTGTCTTCAGTTGCCCTTCACTTATGCCTGAATTAAAATTAAAAGGAGTTAACATGGCAGGTTCTCCCAGGCAGATGCCAGTCCAAAGGCTGGGTTTGGTACGTTAGGTATGCAACAATTGACTCTGAAACCCTTAACCTGGAAAAAAACTTGGTCCCAGATGTTGTGTGATTCCAAGCATGTCACTATTAGAATACCTTACATTCTGTGACATAGTCATTGTCTTTTGACAAATCAGGACTATTGGCGGACTAATGAAAATTATTTAATTGTTCTTTGGATTTCACTAGCTTGGTTGCATAAAATTAGTCATTACAGTCTAATAGAGTTTTGACCAGAAATACAATTCTCGTGCTTCAAATCAGATTAATATGTGTGAAATGTCTTCTTTTGCTGCAATGGTTTTGCTGGCCACAGGCAAAGAAGACCACGAAGGGCAAATCCCCTTCTGAGTTCCAAAATCAAAACAGAGAACAATGGGGAAAATTAAATATGTTCCCATATTTTTATGGTTTGCCCTCAGCTCTAGCATTGGGACTGGTAGTCATGCACCATGTAGAAGCAAAGGCAGGTAAAATATCCTGAGTACAAGATAGAAGGGGGTTTGGTAGCTTTGTTTGGAATTACACCAAACCACACAGAGAGAGCTTGATTCAAATTTGTAAATGTTAAATATTTTAGAATTCAGCGCATCTCTTCTCTATACGCACATGCATCACAGCTGTGAAAAAGTGATGTTAGTCTTAAGTTCAAGCCTCGTGCCCAACATTCCCCAACTGGCAAGCTTTTAATTACATTAACATTCACATTTGCTTGCTTCCATGTTCCTAAAATGAAGATTAATTTTCATCGTGCCAAAGTTCTGAATGTCACAGGATTTCTGCAGTCATCATTCACAATACTTGCCAGGAAGTAATAGTGAAAGCAATTCCAGTTGTTGGTATGGCAATCTGGAGGTTCATGAGGAATAATTTCACAATCTTTTGAGAAGAAATATGTAGTGCTAATCCACTGTCCTGATAGGTATAACTTTGCAAACCCTTTTACTTAAATTTTGAAGTAGCAATGTAATTTCCAAAAACCAGAATGCATGTTTTGCTCCTGATTAGTGTCCTCAGCCAGTAGAATAGCTGGGGGTATACTAGCAGGTAGAGAAGGTAAATTGCTGTAAATTGAAGAAAAAATAATTGAAAGTTCTGAGTTGTGAATAAAAATTGTGCTCTTTGGTATAATTTGTACAGGGGGGAATTAATGATTTACGCTAACAATAAAGAAAAAAGCTTAAAATACTGCAGCTGCTTTATTAATGTAGTTACTCATTTATTTTGTTATGCATATAACGAAAGACGGATTATCTCATAAACATCCTTTCCTAACGACTGTGCAGTAACTGAATGATGAACGAGGCAGTGGTTGCAGCCGTAAGTAGGAATAGGAAAAATGTTGTTGTGCACAACAAGATGATGAACACCTTGGATTGAGAAACAGCCTCAGGCTCTGCATTGCTGCTGTGGCTTTCAACCATTCCATGCAAATGCAGCTGCTTTCCTGTTTTGCCTTGTTTCTTGCAGGTAACAGAAAACTTAGCAGCTACTAAAACAACTCCATGCGTTGATATACAATAAGTACCTGAGCCCCTATTTCAACCACTGTGAAATCTTTCTAGAATACAGATATTTGCTGTCAATTTTTTTGTCAAGGAGAAAGTCTAAACACTGGTGGTGGTGTCTTAAATACCCAGCCTTTACCTTACGAGAGGGCTAAAGTGGCTGTGTTACTGTGTTCTGTTAAGGCTTGGCTGTGCTGCCAGCGAAGAGTTCAAACTTACCACCAATGTCACTGAGGCCTTTAAGCTCTTGCTATGGGACTTACTTGTCCCAAAGCCAGTTTCAGGCAGACACAAGCTGTCCCTGGGGTTGTATGAAACCCCACGTAGCACAGGCAGGCTTCACCCCACTGAGTTACATCATCCCATGGAACTGCCCTGCACCAGCTTTTGTTCTGAGCTGACAGGAAAGCAGTTCAGCTCCTAAATCACCTTGTCCAGATACGCTCCAGGGGAAGAGAAAGGCGCTGCAGGCAGTTCTGGGGCCGCTTGCACACAGTAACCCTTGTGAGGCAGTAACTCGTGGTTCCCATGCTTGTTCTGCATCACTCTTTGCCAGGACTAAACTCCCACAAGTGGTTCACCCTGGGGCTGTGGGTGCTAGGCAGAGACACAACAGGAGAAAGTCAGAAATCAGAGCACCAAGGAAGCCGGAAGACATGGCTCTGGTCTGAAGCTGTGCAGTAGAAGGAGGGCAGGAATTGGAAATCAGCTGGATCAGCACTTGGGAAGGAGATAGTCTAATTTTCTTTATATAGAATGATTTGGCATCACACTTCCTAAAGTATACATCAGGTTTTACCTGTTGTTCTTTCCCATGGTGAAACTTTCACAGGCAAAACCACTACTAGATGGTTGAGGTTCAGATGTCAAGCTTAACCAGCTCTCATTTACTGACAGCAGCCAAGTTCAGTGCCTCCCTGCGGCTGTTGCATCTCTGCTGCTTTGCTAAGACAATATCTGTCTATACAGCGTCCTCTAGAAAACGCAGAGGTGCTCACTGCTGAAAGGAGATTTGTTCTGCTCCTGCAGTGCAGCCCCTAATTTGTGCTATTACCAATTTGCAAGCTTTCAGTAAGATTCTTCTCTCTGAATTTGATCTTCTTTGGCCTGCAGCTAGCGGAGGACTTCTGTCCTTTCAGGTTGCCCCCTCAGCAGGCAGTCTGGCTACTGCTCTGCACCAAGAGACCCCCCCCTGTCAGAAGGGGTGTCCCCCTTGTGTTTTCCTGCCCTTTTACTTGCATTACTGCGAGGCAGGCACAGGGACCTGAAACCACAAGTCGGAAGAGGGAATAAGACATCATTTTCAGCAGCAATACAGTCTTAGCTCAGCTTAAACTAACATAGAAATGACACCTGCCACATCGAGACAAAGTTATTCCCAGATACTTAGCAGAATTGGTCCATTTGAGCTATGACCTTGTTTGCAGGGGGAGGTCACAACCTAACAATATGAAGTTCAATTTTTGATCTCTCCATTACTGATAACATGCTGCTTTATGACTATTTTGCCAATTATCTTCCATCAAGTATATTCGGTTCATGCCTACCCAAAGCACCAATATTTCATTGCCGCCACAGCACCGCAGTCCCTGTTACCATCAGGGGCTGCTGAGCATGTTGACACTAATGGAATTCATCACAGCCCCATCTGAAATTCAGCAATTCCCATGCACAGAGGGATTGCTGGGACTGCCTGGATCAGAGCTTCGACTATCAAAGCCCACTGCTGGATCAAGATTATTCTGTGCTGGAAGCAATCTCAGCCGCTGGCTGAAGATCATTTTGTGCTGCTTGCAAGGAGGAGGGGGATTTATAGGGAAGCTGTATATTTTGAGTATTTGGACAGAGCAGAGAGGGAGACTGTAAAAGAGAAACCATAAAATCATATCTTTACTAAGCAATTTAGGACTAATTGATTACTTACAAGAAAAGCAATGAAACCATTTTAGGAGCCTCTGTTTTCAATTCACTTGTATCTGGCAATCAAAAGGCATAATAAATCTGTGTGGGGGCATGATTGACAGACTGACTTGCATCATGACTTGCTGGAATAGCATAAATGTTTGATCTAGGCCTGGTTTACCTGTGCTAAAAGTAGTAAAATATATGACTTTGTGGAATCTCTTATGAAGAAAGGCTGAGGGATTTGGGTCTCTTCAGTCTGGAAAAAAAGACGGCTGAGGGGGGATCTTATCAACAGTTATAAATACTTAAAGGGTGGGTGTCAGGAGCATGGGGACAGGCTCTTTTCAGTGATGCCCGGGGACAGGACAAGAGGCAATGGGCACAAGCCTGAGCACAGGAAGTTCCACCTAAACGTGAGGAGGAACTTCTTTCCTTTGAGGGTGGCAGAGCCCTGGAACAGGCCGCCCAGAGAGGTGGTCGAGTCTCCATCTCTGGAGACATTCAAAACCTGCCTGGACGTGTTCCTGTGCAACCTGCTCTAGGTGACCCTGCTCTGGCAGGGGGGTTGGACTAGATGATCTCCAGAGGTCCCTTCCAACCTTATGATTCTATGAATCGGTGGCAAGCACTGCACGCTGATTGAAGACAAACTCCTTATATGTCAGAAGACCCCCTGAGCCTGAAACCACAAACTGGTACCATTTGCCCTTGTGAAAAGGCAACCAGCACACGGTGTTTGAGATGGATCAGTCCAGGATCTCTTATGGTTTCTGAGAAATGCATTTATCTCATCCCTGGAGCCTGTTTTGGGCAAATAAATTTACTTAAAATGTACGGTAAGGATTTTTAAAATGCAGATAAATTATCAAATGCTCCATGTCACAAAATGGGACAGGTGGCTGGAGTATATTTCCCAGAACGTTTGGGATTCAAATACATACCTGATCAGGTCTGCAGAGGTATCACAGTGAGCTGAAACCCACAAAAATAGATTACAAACTTTTTCAGAAAGCTCTCCTAAATACATAATCAGTATCTTTAGGAAACCAGTGCTTCCAAAAATCTTGCCCACTTCTCATATCTATGAATGCCTATACAATGCAGGAAATTGTTCCAAGGCAAAGGAAAGAAATTTTGTGTAACTCAGTTCCTTCCCATAAGTGATTTGGATGAGCAGAGTGAGTTTTAGTATCTGATCCATTACTGGTAAATAGTTGAGCTCTTGTCTTCAGAATAATGAAATATTTTTTTAAATCTTCCAGCCCATCCCTATTTATAAGAACTTTAATTTTTTATTCTCTTCTTTTTAAAAAAATCAGCACAATTTTTTCCTTTGCAAGAGGATCAATACAGCATTACAAATAATAATGGCATAAATGAGACCTTGATGGTGAATGCAAATGCAGAGTCACTTAAACTGATTTTTTGTTCCACTTGATTGTATCGGTTTGTTAGATTTATTATTGGTTTACAACATTTTGGCTTCATTTCTCTCTCTTCAGTTACTGTGGCATCAAAAGGTTCCCCTCCCCTAC
Source organism: Rynchops niger (assembly GCA_013400035.1). Lineage (NCBI taxonomy): Eukaryota > Metazoa > Chordata > Aves > Charadriiformes > Laridae > Rynchops > Rynchops niger. The sequence continues at coordinate 382,968 of VXBH01007063.1, read as the reverse complement.
CATTACATCATTAGCACCCTCCAAAAAACCCTAATGTACAAGCTCTGCCCCCAAATTAATATCTAGTGACAGATAATAGCAATGAGTAGTTAGTTACTAATCCTTATAATTGTGGCTTGGAAAACTGACTGCTGAGCTAAGCCATGTGGCCTGAAGAGATACAGATTTATTTGCCTCCAACAGCTGGGAAGCACTGAGGAAGGCATCTACAGAAAAGATACTTTTTTCAAAATCCTTCTTAGTCGTTATGTTGGGGGGGATATCAGAAAGACCTGCAAAGCCAAAATTGGTTTAGTAGCTTAACTAATTTTAAGAGGGAATAAAATCCTGGATTCCCACTATTCCTGAAATCCTAGATTTCAGTCTTTGGTTAAGATCTGTGATCTTGAATGGATCGGGGCTGGAAGGCGGCTCCAAGCTGACTCTTTTAGTGAGTGTCAGATCTAGCCTGGTGCTGCAGAGGGTAGCAGAAGTGACGAGTTAATTCAGGTGAGGCTCTTTTTGCTCAGCCATCTGCCAAAGCCAAAAGCCATGAGTGGAGATGAACAGCAAGGCCAGATGGCATTGCCTGAGTTACAGGCACAGCTTTGGCCATAAGTTGGCCTAAGCACAGAGGAAACTGAGAAAAAAATGGGGTACAAGACATTTCTACATTCAATGTTCACCCTGGTTGCAGGGGAGACAAGTTAATAGACTGTTCTTGCTTGAAAGACTTTTTGTTTAGCATTTGTCATTGAAGGCACATCCTACTGGTTAGATTCTTGTTAGTGCTGATAAAAAAAAAATATATTTTAGCCTTGTCAGTAAATATGGGGATGGATTTTTTCCATGCTGTAAGGGTGCCTCATTAACTCATTTGTACTTACTTGTTTGGAGAAAGGAGGGACACAATCTCAGCTGACACAGCTTAGCCATTTCCAAAAGTGAGACAGAAATTCCAGAAACCTCCCTCTGAAAAGCTCTGTCATGTTCATGTTCGTGGACCAGCTTAGTCCTCTTCATTGTGTGTAAAAAGCTTTTTAATGCCTAACCTGCACGGGACTCAAGAAAAAACACCTCTGATAAGATGGTGAGGTGGAGAACCACCCCACCTGGATGGGACAGACTAGCAACGGTGTCATATAAGGCTTTCGTTTAGAAGGTGACCCTGTGCTTTTCGGCATGACTTCACTTCTTGGCTAACTCTCCAGCTTTACTTCACTGTTTGAATAATGCTAAGCTGTAATGACCGGTGTCTGGCTTTTTCCTCTCACAGTATTGCTCTTGCTGACTACATGTCCAAAAGACAAGTTTCCTTCCTGCCTCACCTTACTGTGTTGCATGTAGCAAGGTTACTTTTTAAAGTCCAGGGTCGGCTCAACACCTTTCCTAGGAACTACAGGAGTGCCACTCAAGAAGGAATCGGTGGAAAAAAGGTCTACTGATGCCCCATGTAAAAGGGAGAGCGCATCTCACACTGAGATGCCTTTCTAGTCTTTGTGCAACAAGGGATAAAACATAACTCCTTTGTCTCCCTAGGTAATGGCAGCATTTAAGTAATACAGCACTCTTGCGGGGGCAAGGGTTTGTTTCGCTTCATTTTAGTATGAATTTCCAAGTTAAGTATGCTTTGTTTGGTGTAAAGTTTAACTTTTTTTTTTTTTTTAAAGGAGATTGACACATCTTCACGGCGTCAAAGTTACAGCTGAATTTTGTGGTGCTGAGGCTTTGTGCCACTGAAGTGTTTCATCTAATTGTTGAAGATCGCAACCTGCTGGAAAAAGCAGCCTGTAGTGTAGAAAGGACAAGGAAATGGAGAGGAGGATTTGGAAAGTTACACAGTGAAGGAGTTTAATTCCGAAATCTCAGTTACCTCAGAGCATGATACCGTACCGCACTGCTTGAAAACAGAATCTACACAGAACAGATGAGATAGATAGTTTGATGCAAAATTCTTTGTCAGTAAAGTTACCCTTAAAACTGTATTTTAAACCTGATTTCTGAGATAATTGCAAAACTAAGTGTGTCTATTTTTAATATACTTCTTCTCACCAAAGAAATCCCTCAAGAATGGGAAGCAGCACCTGTTTATAGAAGAAATTAGTGCTGATTGCAGTAATGCTACATGCCAAACTGCTGCATAAAGCTTACTTGAGTCTCACAAATTGATAGCTATTTGTAACTCAGTGGCCTCTGAAGGTCTCTGAAGCGACACACAGCGTTATGGCAGGATTACCAAAGTATCCTCAAATCTCTTGGTTTGAGAGATAGAAAAAGAAGTAAATTATTCACCACTATCTATGACTTGTAACACATCAGACAATAATACGTGATTGTTATTATGAAGAGTTGATTGTGGGCCAATCAAGCTCTATTATGCTGTACTGGCCACCAGCATGTATAAGAAACTGTGGAAAGGATTCTGGATAAAGGAATGCAAATGGACAATGCAAAAGCAAACCAGAAAGAACAATGAGGCACATAGAAACAAGACAAAACACGTACAGCAGTAATTTCTAGGAATCTGCTCATCTTACCGAGTTCAGAAGAGAGAATGTCCTGCCATCTGTGTGGCCTAAGCCAATGTGCCTTTGTGGGTCACACTGAAAGCTTGAGGTCAAAAATCAGGCACTGGGTGCTTCTGGTCTTTCTGTTACATGTTACTTTGTCAGTTTTTAACAAAACAACTTCCACGATTTCGCTGCGCTTCTGCTGCTATCACGGGGCTAGGATTCGTGCTGGAGGGGAGCTTAAGGTGGTATGATGCCCAGCCATCTGCCAAGAGTTACTGCATGCCGGCTAAAGCAGCAGAGCGGGCAACACCTCTACTCCTCACGCACTGCAGTGTGCTGCGCAAAAGCTGTAAGCAAGATGAAATCAGCAGTGGTTTATGTCAGTTTGGGGTTTTGACCTCTTGGGGCTCTGGGAAAGATGCACTGCCTCTGCCACCGTAACATCTGGTAGAGGTACCAGCATAGGTGCCAATAAATCACAGCCGCCACAATCTCTTGAGACTGTGAGGCAGAGCCTTAATTCTCGTGTGTTATACAACACAGGCTCTGCCCCAAGACCCACAGAGATCAGTAGAAGTGCCGGTTGTATCAAGATGGGGGACAAGGTATGAGAAGAACATCCCGAGGTATTGTAACTAGGTTGGAAACTAAAAGCCCCTGGTCAGGGACACATAGACACACACACACACACACACACATTCTCCTTGCGGGCTGAGTGGATGAGCTGGTGTTTTCAGTGAACTCAGGCCAGCAAACCCAAGCAGACACGGCACAAGGTCATCTGGCTTTATGACACTTATAACATATCAGACAATAGTACATGATTGTTATTATGAAGAGCTGATTGTGGGCCAATCAAGCTCTATTATGCTATACTGGCCACCAGCATGTATAAGAAACTGTGGAAAGGATTCTGGATAAAGGAATGCAAATGGACAATGCAAAAGCAAACCAGAAAGAACAAGAAGTGCTATGCTGCTCCAGGAAGGACCCTGCAGTCCTCCAGCAATGTATGTTCATCCTCAGTTTATTTTGCTCATTTAGTCTGCGTTATGCTATAAAAGTAGTGCTGCTATCCATAACTAGCTGTGAATTACCATACAGATAACCTCTGACTGAAGCTGGCATAGCAACGGCGCGGGAGGCAGGATACTGCTACAGCTGCAGCAGAGGAGGGAGGCAGGAGAGAGGGGACCGTGCTGAAGTCGGGTTTCTTCACCATTAGGTGCTCCAGGCAGCCACAGCCCTCCCAGCAAATCTGGCTGTGCTGCTTACCCGTTACTACTCCACATCCTCACGCTGATTTTTAAAGGCAGCATTAGGGAAGCAGCTTGTGGCCGTGTGTAACTAAAAGAAGAGGTGGGTCGTGCATTCACACACACCAGTGGCAGAGGAAAGGGGGCGTGCACGCGCTGAACCGAATGGTTCCTTTTCTTACATGGCCACAGTAACGTGCATGAATAATTCCCTGCCAGGGAAAAATAATGAAAGGAGTGTGCTCTCCCAGATTGCAAAGCATGGCAGTTCTGTAAAGAAACGGTCTGCAGAGATGGTCCTTGAACACCCCCTGGAGACACATACCTGATGGAGGGAGGGAGTTCTTGCAGCCTCCAAGGACAGGGTGGGGAATCTCACAAAACATGCACTGTGCCCCTTCAATTTTAGGGCACCATGCTGCTCCAAAGCCAGGTTGTAGCGTGGCATTTGGATGTTTAGGTCACCCTGGTCACACCCTTGCTGGTGCTCCATTTCTTTGTGGGGATTCAGACCAATTTGCCTTACATCAGTGGGGTGGCCAAAAATGTTCTGCGTGAGGCTGTTTATCCGTGTGCTGTTCTTTCTGTCTCTTAGTCAGCAGCACTGAAATGCAGCTTCTTTTCTCATAGAGGCTTCAAAGGGAGATGGGCAATCTGAGCTGTACGGTAGCCAGCTGCTTTAGCACAAACTCCTCTTTGCCGTCTTCTAAAGAGGAGAGCTGATCAGAGTTAGTTTATGGCATGTTTTTCTGGACCAGGGACTACCATCACCTCTGTCACTTTGACAACATGTCCTTCTCTTCTGTGAGACATTCGCCAGCAACAAACAGCCTAGTGCTCCCTCTGCATGAAGCAGGCAGGACCCTGTTCCTCCCAGCTACAAGCCCAAACAATGCTCATTTAATGATTCTAGGTAGATCTTAAAACACTGACAATTTTAGAGGGAAAAATCAGCATGTAGTTGCTGTTATGGAGACAGGTCAATCTGTAGCTGAATTGTTTTCTCCTCCACACAACATCTCGATTTCTTACAGCACGATACCTCCATCTAGGATGTGGACTGAGGGCAGCTCAGATTAACTAGGCTGTCTTTGCCCTGGAAGCAGCTGAACAGTGGTAGTTCATCTCCAGCTGCAGTGGTGGAAACAGAGAATCCTTTCATTACCTGCAGAGCCTTTGCATGTATGTCTCCTTATGCCTGGCTTCCATTTGGAGTCAGGCTTCTTTATGTTGCTGCAACTACTCACAGGGAACTTAAATTTCACTTGCAACCACTTTTAAGGTAGTTTTGTGCTGCCAGAGAGACCTCAGAGCTTAGTAGCAACAGGACGAAAGCTAAAAGTGACCTTTGCAGCACCTAATTTACAAAAACCTCTCTGCCTTGGAGGAGAGACTTGTGTGCCTACCCCTTCTATACTGTTGAGTTAATAGCATCTATTCTAGCAAGTCACCTACAATCAGCCAATTTTGCATCCTGCTGCATCAGCCGAGTCAGCCAATGCCTTAGGCACTTACCAAGGGCTACAGGGCAGAAGCTCCATCTGCCGTCTAGAACATTATCATGGGGGAAGGCACCTTATAGCCATGCCTTGTTAAAGAAAAACCCAGAGCAGAGCAAGAGTTGTTTGGTATGTTTATTTATTTTTGCAGTTACTGCATAAAATACAGTAGCAGTCCTGAGAGTCCTCATGAGTCAAGGGCACCCTCTCAGCTGAATGCCCCATTGACACTGTAGATATTTGCATCCTCCCCGTTTTGGTTTAATCTTAAACTCTTTTCCAGCAAGGTGGCACAGCTTCCACAGCGGGGGTGCAGCCTGCTGATTAAGATGCTGTTTTGGAAACTGAATCCCTGAGGGCAGTTGTTCTGCTCCTAAGCAAACTCTGTGATCCCTACACCTTGGAAAGGTCTAGGGGCATGGAAAGGGACAGTGCAACAGGTGCCACCGCTGCTCTCAATGTCAGCTGCTGGTTCTTGTGCTGCGCCCTGTCCCATCAGTCCAGCAGGCTCAGGTGATGATGACTGGAGGGAGCTCATCCCTTCCCATAGGCAGAAGCACCCTCAGCTCCTGGATTTCACCAGGTTTCTGCAGAAACAAAGTGCATGATAACCTAGCCCAGGCAAGGCAGAAGCACCCTGGGGCACGGGGTGATGCTCAGTGCATGAGCAGTTTTTCGTGTCAGACAGGGTAGACCCAGGCACGTTCAAGGCAGTGAGAGCCAGGGTGTCAGGGGTATTGTTTTGGCTGGAGATGGAATTTAAGTGCTGAAACCTACATCCATTTTCATTTGTTGGATAAAATGCAAACCCAGTCCCTGTTCCCTTTTGGATAAGTGTGCGTCAAAGCACTGCCTTGCAAGTAGTCAGACTTTTGTGTGAAATATGTCCACAAAATATGAGTAAGTGGTAAACTGTGTGCCTAGGAACTGAAATGGTGAAAGTGCCCTATAGGCATAGCTTAAAATGAGCTACCCTCCCTCAGAACTTGCTGTATGCACATAATCAAGTATTCTTCATTTTCTGTTGCAAGATTTCCCTGGTTTAATTTTCTCTTTGCTGTTGAAACCTATTAAAATAAAATGATGGAGCAAGCAACTAGAACTTATAGGTGTAATGTTCAGTTGTTTCCATAATCACAAGAAAATAAAGTCCGATGGATCGCGTAATAGAAAAATGAAGAAAATCTGAGCACTGTCTCATGCGGTATTTGCTTAATGAATATAAGACAGCACTGATGACAATATTTCTTGTTGCTTGTACTTTATAATGTGATAAGGACTGCATTATGCACAATATAATTCTGGTGTCTGTGTTTTTTAATACACTTTTAATGAAGAAATGTAGATCTCATGGCTTTAAATGAATGCACTTTTCACTTGTAGATGGAAAGAAGAGGGAGGAAATGGCTTTGGGGAAAAAAAAAAAAAGAAAAAGGACCATCTTCTATCAGAAAGGGAAGAGAATAAAGGGACCTTTTATGGAATGGGACATTTGGGTCTTCCATGTCCTTTTCCATCAGCCGCACATAGATCTCTGTGTAACCACCACAGCTTCAAAGAAAAGACCTTCTAGTTCTGTAATCTAATTTCAAATACTTAGGAGTGAGAACACATTCAGCAGCCGTTGCTTATCGAAAGGCACTCTTACAGATCTTTTTGCAACCGTATTGTCCATTGGTCATATTCCTGCAGATGCAGGGCTCTCACGTGAATGCATATACCCATGGACATTTACATGCATAAGGAGGCTGCTTCTAATTTATGCCTTTGGGCTGATGTAAGTGGGAAACTGAAGCAAAAATGTTTGCTGGAATTTCTTAATAAGGTTCAAAGGGATTTTAGTAATAAATGATATTTTGAATGTAAAAAAGATCTAGACCAAAAGTTGCTCTTTTTTAGCAGCTTCTTTGTCATTGCTACAAACTTTACCACAGGGGGTATATACACAGAAGTGGAAAATTCATAGTACATTGCCCTCTCTGTTGGAACTGTTGCCTTTCATTATATAAATAACTGAAATGAACTGTTGAAAGACAGGGTGGGTAGAGAAGGCCATCTTTTTCTTTTAATGTAATCCTATTTCCTTTAGTTCTCCTTATACATGAAAACTATGTAGGTTAAAATCCTTTCTGAATCGTTTCCCAGAAATATCAATGACAAGTTGCTTTTTTGTGTTTTGGTCACCCCAGCTGTGGAATAAAGCAGAAGTCTGCTGCAATTCATATTCTATAACATCTTATGCTAATTAATCCCAACCCCAAACAAAGCTAAATAGAGAGAAGCAATGTGTTAAAATAATAAAAGTAATGCTTATGCGAATAGGAAAGAACATTCCCCAGTGGTTAACAGGGTTAGCATACAGCACATTTTTTCTCCTCCGTATGTCCCCTTTTGCTTCCCTGTTCTATTCCTCTTCTCCTTTCTTCCAGAGATCCTGGACTGAGGAGAAGAGCACAAGTTCAACTTTCAAGCCCATTGACTGTGTGGAAGAGGTAAACCTCACGCTCATATGGGGATGCTTCGCTATGCCATGGTCCGTGATGATACATACCTATCTTGGCCAGGAAACTCCTAGCCAGAAGGATGTTTTGATACAAATAAATGTGTGTTATGATCAACCCCCGCCATATCTTTTACAGACCCAAGAGGCTGTGCAAGTGAAATCACAAAGGGCTACACTTGAGTTGACAGCACAAGCCTAAGAGACCAAGCTGGTGTTCCCAGATGTCAGGGAGACTCCTCAACACCCCGTCTTCAGGGTAATTGCATTCTGATCTCCTCTTTCCTTCCTCCACCTTTTATGTAGGGAGTTAAGGGTGTTTAGGTAGCTAATGAACACTCAGGCAATAAAACATAACTAAAATGCTTTCTACACTCAGATTGTTAGGGGCTTGGCCATCATTCTGTTTCTTCTTGCAAACCTACCTAAGGCACTGCATCTGCAACCTTCTGTAATGTATCTCACCTGGACAAAACAAGTGGTGACACCTTGTGTGGATGAAGGGGCCACCTATTTGAAAGATGGAATTAATCTGGATACCAGAGTTTTAAATAACTTCGTTAATAGCAGAAGCGCCTTATGATTTAAACTCTGAGTACTTTCATTCAGATCAGACAATCCAAGAAAAAAAGTCTAGTACATCTTTCTTGGCACCATAAAGTCAGCGTCTCCCAACAGGAAAGTCCCTACTCCAAAGAATCAGTGTCCTCGGTGTATGTGCGTGTGGTGCATAGTGCATGGGGTCCCGATCACAGTTGCTGACATTGCATTATAGCACTTAAAAAATAATTGGAGCAGGTCTCTGTTGCGTAGCTCTGCTTGGTGCCAATGTGCTACACCCATTATAGCTGATGGAAGTGCAAACTAACAGTGAACTGAAGCAGCATGTGGACAGAAGAGACCTTTGGCTTGCAATTTTTGGAAACCCAGCACACCCTGCTTCTTCTACCTTGCAAATGACAGAAAGGACATTTTCAAATATAATGGACTTAAAATGTCAGGTGTAATCAAGGGTGAGACTGTGAATGTAAATGAACTGTTTTGATAAGTGCAATCTAAATACCAAAGCCAAATTACAGCTACCCTGTCACTGCAGTTCTGCTGCGTGAGGTGAAACAGCACAGAATCCTGGGAGGTGAGCAGAGGATGTGCATCTTCTCCCTGCAGTTGGGGCATGGCCATCCCTTGAAACCTGGGAGGGCAAAGGGGTGCCGCTAAGTATGGTTATCCAAGAAACAAGGGAAAGCTGTGATAAAAGTGCAGGGCAGTTGAACTGAAAAAAAAAAAAAAAAAAAAAAAACCAAAACAATCCCGATGTTTTCGTTAATTATTGGTTTTGTCTTCTCAAAATATTGTGTAGCATGCCTTCACAGGATGCAAGACAACCTCCATCTGATTGACAGATTGGTGGCCACGGATCCTGTGAGAGGAGGCCTGCTGCAGAAGCAGGCTGTCCGGTCCTCCTGCATGGCATGTCCCAGCTGTTCTCCAGCGCCTGCCTCTGTTTTTTTGGCATCACTGAATAACTCAAGCTGTGCTCTGGAGATTGCCTTCTCCCCTCCTACCGCTTTGAAATTACTAATACTTTATCGTGCTTTAGAAAGACAATCTTTCACAAAAGCAGAGATGGAGACTTTTAAATTATTCAACCACTCTATGCAAATAGTAACTAATTTTTGCAATGCCCTGGTGAGGTAGGTAATTATATGTTATCCTTTCTGACAGGCAGAGACATTAAGTTTGATTCACTGGCTCCAGACCACAGGAGAACTTTGAACTAAATTTTCCTGGGCTCAGGTGAAATTTTGGGTAAATCTCTAGTTTGATCAGAATGCCATTTTTCGTTTTTCATTTTTGTCTCATCAAGAAACCAGGCTTGGAAGAATATCCCTTGGCTGAGCTGCTAGAATACATTCATAAATGATTCACTTGAACCTTTCACAGTCAAAAATGACAATGAGGGTACCATGGAAATAAATTTTTGAGGGTAGATGAGTCACCTGGGTTTCACTGCAAGTAATGACAAAAGCTGATTCTGTTACTCACCCAAATTTTATCCTCGCTGCCTAAAATGTTGTTGCTACATCCTCTGTGAGTGATCTGGCTGGATCAGTCCAGCTCTCTTTCTGCTTTAGGGTCTTGCCGTAGACGAGGCAGCATGTTTTTTGTGTGTTAGAACTGGGTAAACCTGGAGCAATCAGGTGCAGGTCCTCAGTAATCCGAAACTGGCTTGTGGCCTGAAACAGGTTTTGTATCTCTTCCAAAATCGGCCACCTACAACAGCTCAATTATCTTGTGAATGACTCACTGAGTTCTGGTGGCAGCGAGCTCCCGTCCTAATTAAGGGAACAACAACCTGAACTCTTTCCTTGAACAGGTTTCCTGTCCCCCCTTAACTTAATTCCCCTTTGACCTGTCCCCACCTGTTCGTGCCCATGCTAACCTGCCCCACTCATCACGTGTGCATGCTGGCCGTCACTCTGAACTCCTTCTGCATGATTTAAGGTGACCAGAATGATGCATGGTGCCCCAGGGGCAGCAACAGAGGGGTTACACATCAACCCTATGAAAAAAGCACCGCTTCTCCATCATGACATTTTGCTAAACTGCTGATCTTAAGAGCATAGTTGGGCTCTCAGTGTCAAATTTTACTCGCTGATGAAGGCCATCAGCCATGCTATTTGATCTCTGAGTACCCTGAGATAGCCACCTTCATCCCTGAGCGCATCCGACTTTGGCACTTAATTACCACTACAGGCATCAACTTTAGCTTCAAAACAAAGCAAGAATCATAGTCATGAAGAAATAAGAGAACTGCTGCAACTTGTCCTGCACTGCACAAAACCTTAGTCCTGAAAAGTACTGCCAGCCCCATCCTCACAAGAACTCCAGTGCTATAAAATTCTTGAATTTTTCTGAAAAAAACTTTTTATGTTTCTTGACAGGAACTTACTGGTTTTGCATGCTTTGAATGCTCATTTTTGAAAAAAAAACAGTATTTCCTAATGAAGTAATGTATCGACTGACAGCAAATCCTTGCCTCAAACATCCTATAAAAGATGTCTTTATCCTGATTTTTTAGAGATGCAGAATATGAGGCAGAGGAAGATGAATCAATTTGACAAAAGTCACTAAAAGTCTGCTACGACAACTGAGAATTAAACTGAGAACTGTGATATCCTTCTGCTTTTCTGATATGCTGTTCACTAAGACACTTGGTAGCTATGCTATAGTTCTGCTTGCTTATATTTTAAATACAGTATTTAGAAAGCAGAAATCAATTCTTCTGTACATGTACATGTACATGTTCATGTACAAGCAGATATGACATGTATCTCCTTAGACGTTACTTCTGTGTTAACACACATAGAAAACTGCCATCTGTTAACTGCTCAGGTACAGAACTGCATTTTTTGCTATGATTTGGGACAGGTAGGCTTTATGTTCACAGCCGGTGTACAGTAAGATGTGCTCTTGTTTTAGCACCCTTCATCTTAGGTCTCTAAAATGGAGGATGGAGACTACCACTCCAGTATGGCAAGGTTTTCTCCCTTATTCTAAAACTGCAAACTCGAGTATGGTTTAAGATGGCAGCCTTAACAAATGGATCTAAGCCATCCTTTTTTTGTTTTCAGTTCCCATTGTCAAAATGGGATCGAGGATCTGCCTATGACATAACTACCAAGAAGTCAATACAGTTAAAAATTCATTTTAAAATTCAACAGATCATGTGGGTCATTGTAATAATTCCAGACCTCAAAAAAGGCCCCACGTAGGACAACCGAACTCATTCGTCTGGTTTTGCTGGAACCACCTCAACACCTTTGCTGATTTAATAAACACTCTGCTCCTGCTGGCTGGATTCAGTGTTCGCCACATGTACAGAGGTGCTATTTACCTCTGAAATGTGTGATGACTACTAATCAGGCTTAGGGAGAGGCGTATTTTTCAATAACAGATCAGTGAGTGAATGTGCCAGCAACTCATTTTACCTCATTCCGTGCTTAAGTCTGGTAATGCTAACACTGAAAACAAAGCTTCAGTTAATCAATTTAGAAGACATAGCTAAGACAAGTAAGAGCATATCAACCAAACGCATCGTTGCCACTCCAGCCAAGGACTCAGCTCTTAGAAGGTGTTTGTCCCCACTATTGCAGGTTTTTTTTCCAGTAATGTGTTTAGGCATCTTGTTTTCAAATGCATTCTCTCACATGTACTGCCAACATCTGGGCATCTCTGTGAGCATGCGCTTGCTACAAGATCTCTCTCTGGACACGTGTTCCAGGGCCACAGGCAGAACTGGGAGCATCAGCGGTGAGAAAGGATCGCAGAGTCCCCATTCTCATTATTAGTGACTTTCATCCTGGCCAGAGGAGAAATGGAAAGCAGTGCATAAAACTGCTGTGAGTAATGAGGAGCAGCAAAAAGTAAAATATCTTGAGTATTATGAAAAAGATAGAAATCCCATTTCAAGCACATTTGTATAAAAGATAATTATGCTATGCAGGTTTTATAGATCCAGCCTTGTGCAGCTTTATACCAGCAGAACGTGGTATTCTTGTGGCTTCAGCCATTTACGTAGAACTAACATAACTCAAGCCAGAAAACTGAGGAGCTTTGCTTTGTTTAAAAAATTGAGAGTTTGCAACTTTCCATTCCGGACAGACTGAAAAGAAACCCATTTTGCTTAGAAAAGAAAACTGGTAAGAGAGTACGAACATCTCCACCTGAGTACAAACAATAACCTGGAAATCACTCTGTCGACAGAAATCAGCTGAATGCGATGGTAACATGAATAAGTCTGTCTGTGTTCCCCATGACTCAAGCAGTTTCTTGGACAAATGGATTTATGAAGAAATATCTTTCTCTCCCAAAAGGAACTATCCTATTTTATATATTTAGCCAAATATTTACCAGTCTAAAAAAAGAGGTAATAATTTCAGTTTGGGTCTTCTACATCTCATGCGAGTGCTTTAATCCCCGAATACCAGTTGGTATCAATTTCAGTCTCTTTCACCCCGTGAAATCTATTCTGGGCTTGGTAAGCCAGATCAATATACTGAATTAAATGAACCTTTCCAAGGAAAGTTTCTGTTTCATCTAACTGACAGGTTTTCTTGGGAAAGACTTAGAAAATAACTCCATACCAGTATTACTTCATATATGCTGCATGAGAATGGCATCTATTTTGGCGGCCTGTTTTCACAGATGACAAAAGAGTAAACAGATTTTTTTCCAATTGTTTTTTTCTGATTCTGCTTAGATGCTATACACAAGGGGTGGCTGAGAAATTCCTTGTGCTATACTCCCCCACTGGAGAGATTCGGTTTTTTTTAACTCTGAGATGCTCCTGAAAGGAGAAGAGCAACCAAAGCTGGAAAATACTGAAATGCTACCCCTAAAAAAGAAAAATTTTCAACTAACATAGAACAGCTCTAAATACCAGAAATACTCAGAAGAAATACATAGAGTCCTGATGAGTCCACCTGATTTAGTATGGAATTGAAAAATGATGACCAGAAAGCAGAGTCCCATCACTCTGTCATGAGTGGTCCTATGGGTCCATCAGTGGTTTTATGAGTTCTGATTTACAGTGATTTTGTAGCATCTTCCAAAAGCTGCACAGGATGTTTTCTAACATGGAAACAAAAGTGAGACCTACATAAGTGTGATGATGGTCTTGCGGTGGCATTTGCCAATAAAATGTAGGATTCACAAAAAAAAAAGATGACTTCCAGATACTGTCACAAAAACAGAGTTTTCCCTCCTATTTATGTTCCTACTTGTTGTGCCCGAAAGAAGGCTCCAGGACCAGGTGGATGAGGTTAATGGGGATAATAGCTGGGGAGTACAGAGAATAAAACACAGGAAAAGAAGGGAGGAAAGTAACTGTGAAAAAGAGAATTGTTTGATAAATTGAAGTGCAAGTAACCTAGGAAGAATAGTAAAAGCAGTAAAGAACTGCAAAAATACAGAAAGTAGGCTTCAGAGTAATCTCTAAAATCCTCTTTGTCTAAAGCAGACAAAGTGCTTGAAGCGGGTATTACATGAGATCTCTGCAAGTTCTTGGCCTCAAAACTCAGGAGCAGAAGGAAGGCATTTTCCTCACATATAAAGTGGATGTTGCTGAAGTGAACGAAACGAGTAAGAAACAGCCACTTGGGCATGTGGAGGGACTGCTGGTTAGGCACCTCGTCACCGGTGCAAGAACAGAAGGTAGGATTGCTTCTCGTACAGGAGTCAAGGCTCAGATGTTACAACTCTGCAGCTGGCGAATGATGCAGCATTAGAATATGCTTGTAGAAAAACTACTAACAATTGCCGACTGTTTCAAAGCCTTCTCTCTCCCTTTCTCTTTCATGAATGCTGCTTAATTAGACCACTCGTCAAATGTGGTTTACCAGTTAATGAAAACCTTCAAAAGAAAACAGGGCTAAATTGACAAAGATTGTAAAAAAGTGCCTATTTTTTTTCCCTTTTAATTCTTTGTGCCAAACAAACTGATGTTTTCCCAACTTTCATAACTTCTTTTAGAAAAGTTAGTTGTCTCACCATGAGTATTTGCAGACAAACGAGAAGACAGAGTTTGGTGCAAACGCACCCACACCCAGGCAAGTGTTCATTCTCAGCTGCTCAGCATGGGTACATTAGCGCAGGAAAATAAAAAAATATTACTGTAGCCAGAGTTCATAACAGAGCTGGAAGTATTTATCACACGTCCCTTTAAGGACACTTTCACAATAATGCAAATGTGGAGTTACCTACCAGCCTTGTATTCCCTGGTGCACATTTTTATGAAAAATTATGTTTACAGTGCTCTTGCTGCCCGTGTATGAATTATTTTAGCTTCTTTAAGCAGGTGCGGACTGGAGCTTTACTGACTAAAGCGCACAGAGCTGTGAAAAGAAGCTGTTTTCCCTGGAGACATTTTGATCGAAAGAAGCCCAAGAGGTATAACGCTGAGGGGCACAGAAGAGGCACAGCTTCTGTCAGGGGAAAAGATCCCAAAGCAAGTGGATTTACAAGACTTGGAGGAGGAGGAGAGGGAACAAAAGGTAAGGCATGTGGTAGGAGTAGGTTTCTAGGGAGGGCACTGCCAATGTAAGGAGTGTCAGGGAAGAGCGGGGCATCAGTGAGAAGTTAGAAGAGCCTGGAACAAACATCGTGAGCTGGCAAGATAGAGGAGAATATAAGGACAGAAACCTAATTGAATGTTGTGAAGTTAGATTGAATGTTAGAAAAAGGGAAACTAGCTCACGGGACTACAATGACCTACCAAGTGAAATGGAAAAGTTAGTGATGGAAAAGGGAAGAAACCCTTGATGCAGCTCAAATGTCTGAGGGATAAAGAAGGGAAGCCAGGAGAAAGAAACTGCAGGTTACAAAAATGCAGGCTTGTCCATGTTTCTCTGGGTATATCCTTTTCTTTCTTCTTCCTAAAAAATCTGTCTAGATGCAGAGGGCAGTTATGGCTTAACGGTTCAACATTTCTGGACTCGGGTTGACTTCGCCCTGAGGATCATGACCCTGCAGAGAGTCCAGGTTGGTGGCACCGTGTGGGAAGTTGATGGTGGCCCCTCCTTGCCACCAAAACCTTGCCACATAAACCCAACAGTGGCTTGCATGGCTACTGTGTACTCTGTGGGATGGTTGCGACACTTCCAGAACACCACAGCTGGAGGCAGCGTGCCAGCATGCAGCAGCTCCACAGCACATGTGCCCTATTAGATACATCCTAAGAGTAGTCAAGGTGGAACCTGGGACTGCTTTGATCACAAGTTAAGCAGAAGAAAAGGAGACAGGTATTACCTCATCCGTATTTGTAGGACTGACATTACTGCCATCATAATAATTGGGATAAAACCCAAAGCGCATCACAGAGGGCAAGTGTTTAGCTGTCTGCCCTGAGTGGTGGGGCACAATGATTAGGATTCTTTGGGGAACTCCAGATTTTGGCTCGTTAGCTTGGCTTGCAGGGGCAGGCGGTTGAGGGTAAGAGAAATTATGACGGCAAAATACAGAAAGGGAAAAAAAGAGACAGCATGTCACTTTCCAGGGGAATTGTCACAAGGTAAGATAAATATCATCTATCAACTTGACGTTTTTCTATGCTTTCCTACATATATATATATATATATACACACGTATACATAGATACATAGGTAATCTTTCAAATGCTTAGCTATAATTCAACAATTTATTAGAAAGTTTCTTCCCTGGTACTTTGCATGTTTTATTCCCAAGACAAGAGAAAAGAGGTGGAAACAAAACCGTTCTCAATACAAATCAGATCAGCCCCTTCAGTTTCTTTGTTATGGTAATTGGTAATTACAGGAAAAAAAAAATCTTAATTTAAGATGAAGATTGCTCCAAGTACCTTCCCTACACTTGATCTGTCAGCAGCCCACCTTTGGATGACACCTATACTGGAGGTTAGAACAGGTCACACGAACTCTCTGAGCAAGCTACCAGCCACGAGTCTCTGCTCCCCCTTTCCCCAGCACTTGGGGAACAAGTACAGCAGCACTGAGACCTGGGATCATTGAAATGGGATCCAACGGGAGGCAGTTCTTTGACATTCTATGTTTTCCCCCCAGTTTTGGCCAGCGGACTGAAAAATACGTGGTGCCAGTGAAGCTGTCAGGAAAGCTTTGGGCCAAAATCAGAAGCTTAAAGAGGGTTATCTCCTCTCAGGGAAGACTCGCTGCCTGGTTCTCCTCTGGTGGAGGCAGAGAGCTCCTTGCCCCCATGAGGATGATGGTGGCTGCACGCAGCCGGTGTAGGGTCACTGCACATCTGCTCCCATGAACAGGACCTTCAGAGCAAAAACCTACCCAGCTTTCTGCCCACCCCCCACACTTCAGCAGGGCACTCCCTGAGTGATGACAAGTGATCCCTGCCCTCCAAAGTCAGTTTCTGTACATGTCCCTGCAAGGCACTTAATTTTTTTTTTGTTTCTACCAACAAACACACAGCTCACAAAATATTAAACATTTTCATCTGCCTAGTCACTCACAACCTCCAATAGGTGCACATTAAATGCTTTGTCTGGTTGTACAACAGCAAAACAAAACACAACATATACCCTCAGAATCCATTCTGCTTCTCACTATGGTGAGCTAACAAAAAAAAGTGTTTTATTCATGTCATTTCATCAATAATGCTACACTTAGCTGCATCTTTGTCTAAAACCTGATCTCTCGTGCCACCAGAACGCCCTCTCTGCTTTTCGCTCTGTCCGATACAGTTGCTGCCATCATCAGGATCCATTGGCTCCACTTTCACTCTCAGTCCTCCCTCTGAATGAGGCAGATCATCAGGCAAGGAAGCCTGGTAGTTCTGAATCATCTCTACAAGTCGCTCTAAGTGCTTCTGAAATTGCTCTGCTGTTTCCAAATGCTGACATTTCTGCACCTCCATCATGACCCTCAGTGTCTCCCAAGCTGGTGAGGGCAATACTCATTTATAAGATGATGGACATGAACAAAGAGCAGTTTCAAGTCCTCCAGTTTCTCCTCTCGCTTTATACTCCCTGGACTCCTTATCAAGATATCCAAGAGGTCCAAAAAGTTGACCAGGATAGACATATTAAGTTTTCTTGATTCCTTCTTGTGATCAAACTGCATAGGATGTAACCGTTCAATACCCTGTCTCTCCAGGGGTCGAATAATCAGATCATCTCATTGAAACTGATTACCAAACATCATATAACTGTCTTTCACAGGTGGAGGTGGCTTTGGAGCCAGGCCTTTGCAGATGTTTTTATCAGTATATTCTTTTATACATTGCATTGGAGGTGGAGGAAGGTCTGGAGACCCAACACATTTCTGACTGACGTTAGGTTATGGCACTTGCACTAACTACCACATCCAGAGCTGGGTTTTGTACCCCATTTCTGTTTTCATCCTGGCTTGATCCCTTGACCAGAGTTAGAAGGTTCGCTGCGGGCTTCCCATCACAGCTCTTGCCACTCCCCCAGCCTGCAGGCGAGTTTTCCTGGCAGTCTGCAGTAGGCTTTGCTCCCAGCAATGTGGGGGAACTGCTCTGATGAGTACCCAGGGTCTGCGGTGGCAGTGGGGAGGGCCAGGGGAAATAGCTAAGGTCTGACGGAGGGCTGTTAGACCGATTTCCCCAGCTGCTTAATTACCTGGTTGCCTTCCTGGCCATGTCCCCTTGCCTACACACGTGCACATGTGCATGTCTGCACGCACACGTACACACACGCACAGAGCAGACTTTTCCAAGTCCAGATTAGAGGGCTGCTATGCAAAATGTGGATTTATTTATTTTTTTCCTGAAGCAAACAGGTGACAGCCATGACGGAGAGATTAGATTTGGATAAATTAGAGATAAGCCTAAAATCAGGTAATTTTCAGAGCAGAACCAATATTTTTAAAATGGTCCTGGAAAAGGGGAAAATATTCATAGTGCAGAAAAGTATTTGCAACTCTGTTGAAAGGAGTCATAATTTGATTCAAGGGTAACCTTGTCTCTTTGTTTCCTTCTGAATGCTTTCGGGAGCTTGCTTTCTAATCTTGAAAAGATACGTGTGCTTATGTATGCCTGTTTTATACTGTTGTGCTCTTGGTTTTTTTCTGAACTATTATAAAAGAAGGAAACAAAGAAAAACCTTCTGATGTGAAAGAAATTTCCAGCTGCATTTGGGTGCTTGACAGTGTGTATAGGTGTGCTGAAATAAAAACGCAACCTCTCAGAAAACGTAAAACAGGCATACCTGCACACTGTATGATATAGTGCAAATAAATCTGCCAACCGGTAATAAATGAATAATGTCAGTGACTAGTACCGAACCTCAAACAAATATATTTCACTTTTAACCAGGGGATGTGTGAACTCAAATGCAGTCACAGATTCTACAATACCATTTTATATTGTATGGCTTTTATCCATAAAACCTTTAAATGTAAAGGTAGAAGGAACTGACTGGGTATACTCAGTCAAAAATACCTAGCAATCATGCTACACAAATGAGAGATATTCTCTGGAACAGAGCAAACTCAGGGTCAAACCTTACTTCCATTAAGAGGCTGAGCATTATTCTATATAGACAACGTGAGAAAAGCTAACAAAATCTGACGTTATCTGGACTTTCTGGTGTGCAGCAAACAATTTGTTGTCATTTACTGCTAATTTCTCAGTTCTAATGGAGTTTAACTGGAACCGCATTGGTATTATCACTAACGCTTTTCAATCTGGTTTTGCTTCATGAGATTTTTAAAGAGTTGTTTTGGTGTTCCTATTAATTCTTTCCGTTATCGTAAAACCATACGATAAAAAAAAAAAGCAGTTACAGGATTGCTCTCTCTCACTATAGATTTTGTGTGTGCTGTGTTTGTATAATAAGTTGCGTCAGAGCTAAAGTAACTATTTGTGGTAAGTGAACTCATATGGGAACTTCTCAGAGTGTGCACTGCCCAGGAAAAAAATAGCCACTACATTGAAAATAATGTTTATCTCACAGAACCACAGCAGTTTTAAACTCTGAGTCACAAGCTGCCAGTTTTTTCAGTTTTTGGCCATTTGAGCCTCAGATGAGAGCCGCCACCACCAGCATCCTGTATCCCTGAGAGCTGACTCACTTGGCACTGAACTACAAAGGCTTTGGCTGGAACCAGGGCAGCCGCTGTGGATGGGGAGCTCCTGACAAGAACAGCAGCATTTTCCAGAGAAATAAACGTCAGGTCTTTCAGATGCAGTTAGGCAACAAGGAGGGGCCCGCGACAAAATCTCCAACCAAGAGCTTTCCTTGGGAGTCTGATTTTCACCCAGCAGCAGCAGATTACAAGTGAAGCTGTTATGACCTCCCGGCCACCCCTCACATCTCCGTGCTTTATCAGGCCAGGCTGAAACCCACGACCACTCAGCCACTTCCTTGGGAGCTGTTCCCTGTCCCTGCCGGGGTGGCATGGTGGGAGGAGTGGGGCAGGCAGCTCTGGGGGAGCCATCTCACCTATCCCATTTTACCTGCTGCTGATAGGATTGAAACTGCTTCTCTCTGCCCAGGTGGCTTAAAAACTCCAGGGTGGCAGAGCACAGCACCGACTCCTTACAAATGTGGGTTTACGTTCATCCTCTTCAGCGTTTCCTGACGCGCAGCTGCTTCCCCATCCCATATAAAGCCCAGTGTAACCTGTTGCTTTCAGACAGCTCTCCCACACCACCACTGAACAGAGCATGGCCATCCAGGAACCAGGACTGCAGCTGTAGCTGTCCCCACATTAAGCATGATGGCATCACCTCTCCTATGAAGAAAGGCTGAGAGAGTTGGGGTTGTTCAGCCTGGAGAAGAGAAGGCACCGGAGAGACCTTATAGCAGCCTTCCAGTACCTAAAGGGGGCCTACAGGATAGATGGGGAGGGACTCTTTATCAGGGATTGGAGTGATAGGACAAGGGGTAACGGTTTTAAACCATAGATTTAGATTAGATATTAGGAAGAAATTCTTTACTGTGAGGGTGGTGAGGCACTGGAACAGGTTGCCCAGGGAAGCTGTGGATGCCCCATCCCAGGAAGTGTTCAAGGCCAGGCTGGATGGGGCTTTGAGCAGCCTGGTCTAGCGGGAGGTGTCCCTGCCCCAGGGCAGGGGGCTTGGAACTAGATGATCTTCAATATCCCTTCCAACCCAAACCATTCTATGGTTCTGTGATCTAGCATGAGATTTCATATGTCATAACTTACTTTTCGTTTGTTTGCAGCTCTATAGTGTTGCCGCCTGCCTGTACTGTCCCACACATGTCCAGTCACAAACTCTGAGCAGCTTTTGGAGAATCTCGACACACTGCCCAGCGATACCTGGCAAACTGATTGGAGTGGGAGCACTGGCTCTGGCCCGCCTACAGGGCTCCAGGAACACTGAGTCCGCACACTCTGCCTGTGCTGATCAGTTTACAGGGATGCTCGCAGCAGATCTAATGCTGGCGGGCAGATCAGATGTACAGCGTGTGCCCTGCATCTATAGTTGAGCTAACGCATTTGAAATGCATTCAGGCCACACAGCTCATGAGACACATCGCACGTGCCCTTGTGCTTCTCTCCAGGACTTCCCGGCTGGTTTTACGACAACTTAATTGCTGGGCTCTTGCTCTCTAGAGTTGCTTGTTGACACATATTGGCCTCGGTCCTTGTGGGCTTTGGTCATGTTATCTGTGCAAAGGTTTATGATATTATATGAGGTATCAACAAATGCCATGCATTAGGTCACTACTTTTATAGACTTAAACGTTTGGTGCAAAATCCCATTCACACTTCATCCACCAGATCCCATAGCTCCAGAGAAATCAGGACCATTTGTTCCAAACCATGTGAATATAACTGAGAACAGAGATGGAGGGCAGCTGGGAGGAGTTATCTATGTGTTTTAAGGCCAGTTTACAGGTCAATAAATACAGGTATATCCATTACAGCTGTATCCGGAGGCTGCACAGAGAGGGGTGAGTGGACGTGTGCAGACCATAAAGCTTTCTAACATTATTCAGGAAGGATAACACTGAAATTGCTTCCTCTGCACCTTCATGAAGATGTGGTGTAATGAATGATAGAGGAAAGCCATTGCCTTTGCTCAGAGACAACTTACACTTTCTAAGTGGCTCCTGAGCAGCTGAAGTCAACCAACTCACGCCAATGAGAGCAGAGTCAATAAAGATAATTGTATTTGTTTAGCTCAGGAGACTGGAAATACAGGTGAACAGCACAATAGCAAGAGCTTACTGGGGACCTGAATGTCTTTTCCAAGGACAGTTCTGACATTTTAGGTAAGGGAAATATCCTTCCAAATTGGAACGAGGAGACAAAAATTTCAAATTTTACACTGCCTAAGACTTCTGGGAAAAGTTGACTTGGTACTTAATAATTTTCTCACATGAGTCGTGTCTGAGCATTTCATTTCAACAAGATAAAGACCTTTGTTTTTCTTTACCTTTGTGGCTAGTTTCATTTACAGATATGTCATACGAAATGTAATTTGAATTCCCATAAAACATTCAGTGCGAATCTCTTCTGCCTAAACTTTTTGACCTGTTGCAAACAGCATCTACTTAAGAATTCATCATATTCCCAAAGGCTGATATCTTTTCTGTGTATAACAGAGTTACACTTATGGCTTTCTGGGTAGTTTATAGTCAGAAATGAATCCTGCACTTGTTAAATTGGAGTTTGGAGGGTCAGATTATTTCTCTGTTGAGGTACATCCTGGAAGGGATAGGAAAGACTTATTGCAATACTCTCTGCCTTCGTAGGTTCTCATCAGTGTTAATTTGCAGTTCCCATGGTCCCTCTTGTTTCCATTTTTTGTCTATAAAAAGCACTGGGAGAATTGGTCTGTTACAAAATACTAGCAAAATACAAATGGCAAACATCAGCTGAAAGCATAGCAATATGAACAGGTTTCAGCAAGACAGCAAGAAAAGCTGAGGTTCAACTCCCGCTCTTCCTGTACCTTAAAACCCTAAGAAACTTCACAGCACTGTCTTTGGGACTAAGAAGGAACTTTGTTCCTGTGAGATGAATGAGGTTATGGTTACTGGTTATGTGCATCAGAAAACATGACAGCAAAGATGTTTGCTCTGCAAAACTTGCTGTATTGAACATTTAATTGATTTAAAGTGTTATTTCTTACATGTAATAATACACTACTTTATAAAAATACGTTTTATCTTTTATTTCTTCATACAAATAGATACAAATATAACCGTATGTGTGTTTATACAAACTAAATTTAGAGCATTGTTGACAATAATTTGTTAGATTTTACCTTTCGTTCCTTTAATTCTAGATTTGTGCATCTGCTGGGATTTCTTCGAGCTCACCTTGAGTTTGTTGCCTAACATGGGGGTGTGATGCCTTTTGAGATGTTCTCTGCTCTCCCACCTGGCTTCCAGCAGCTGCTCCAGGGACGCAGAGCTCCCAGGGACCTGCCAGTGCTCTGCCGGCCTCTCTGCAACCTGAGGGTGCCCGAAATGGCCCTAGACACCTCAACAGCTGAATCCCAGTTTGGAACCCTTTCACTGAGGGAAATAATGGAGGGAGAGAAGCACAAGAAGCTGACATGGAAATTCAGGTATCTAGCTGCTGCTAGACTGTGTTGCTGCTTTTGCAGCCAGGTGGTTGCTTCCTCAGTGCTGCTGCAGGGTGGCTTTGCTTCCCCCCCACACACCCCGATTATACTGCTGTTAGAGCTGCCTGTCGAGACCTGCAGCTCTTCTGTTTCCTGACTGACCATGCTTGTGTGAGGTTGGATTTAGCGAGGGTCCCCATGGGAATGGCCTCTAGGTCTTCTTGGTTCCTTTCCTGGCCTGGTTTCTCTCCGTGCTACAGATGCTGCGATCCAGGTGCTGGGGGGGTGGGATTATGTGCAGGGCATCCCTGCAATCCCCTCAAAGCAGGATTTAGGATGCTTAACAGAAGCAAAGAGCCTCGTCTCTCCAGCTCACCGGCTGCAGCATGTTGTCTGGGCTGGAAATGGTGCTCTGCCGCCCAGGGCCCACCACTCAGGATGACTCCCCAGTCCGAACCCATCTCCTGCACCTTGCTTTTTTCCTTCTCTCTCTTCCCAGTTGCTACTCAGGATGAAGTTGTATTATATTCACTTAATTTGAGAAATCCTACTGCTTTGAAAGTACTTGTGCACCAGAACCGCATGCCCATTTCAGTTTACTTACAGGAGGGAGGTAGCAGTGGCTCGGGCATAAAGGACCTCCCAAACATTTTGGGTACAGAAATGGAGGTGCATGAATCACATTACTTGTCGGGTCGGTTTTCTTGTCCCATCTCCTGTGTCCAGTGATGTGGCATGCCAGTGATGCCAGTGCTCCTTTCCAAATGGGAAAATGCATCTTAGACTCCTCAGATGGGGGTTGTTCTGCGCCCTGAAACACGAAACCTTAAATTCCTCCTACAACCACATTTCACTTCTGTGAACGGTTGAGCCCTCTTCCACATTTTTTGAACCAGGAAAAAAAAGGAGAATTATTAGAAGTAAAATATGTTATTAAATGGGAGCTGGCATGTGTCAGGCTTATTGATGGGAACTTGCATAAAATGTGATATTACTTCATTCCTACCTTAATTGAAGATATTTTCAGCCTAAGTGATGTGTAACTGCTCAGTGATTTAGCTCTCTTTTATGAATAATTACATTACATGTATTCTTTCTGGATATTTCCATTGATACATAGGATAAGTGTATCTCAGAATAGCCTGTAAAGGGGTCAGGCAGACCTCGCTATATTGAATCCCTTTGAAAACAGCGCATTTTGCCTTCTTAATGTCAGTGGTTAAATTAATAAACACAATGAGAAACCTTTCAAATGAGAGGAACATTCCCTCCGCTTATGATCTAATTCCCTGGACACCCACTTACTAAAGATTTGACAGGAGTAACATGAAGCTACAGCATTCACTATGTGGTTCATTTTTTATCAAACAAGAGAGAAAGAATGAAGCCTTGTCTGTGTTTGAAAGCTGTATCGTGTTTCTGCCATTTCTTTAGGCATTCTTACAGAAACCTTTCAGTTCTCCCTTTCTCATCTTCTGCAGGCTGATGTATTAGCAATAGCTTTCCAGTGATTAACAAAATGATGGTGATTTTTGCATGAAGCATAGGAAGAGCCTCGTTCTTACCTGTGTACTCATGAAATAACCCATTTCAAACTGCGATGAAAACAGAAATAATGATAAACACTTCAGCAAATAAAGAAATCGTCAAGAGTTACACTTAATATTAAACACCACACAGAAAATTTCCCAGGCAACAGGCCAAGCTGAGATTAAGTGGATCTTTTTTAAGAGGCGTTTGTAATGTAAATTTAAAACCAAACAGTAAAAAACACTTTGACAAACCTTTACATTGCTGCCACAATCTGCATCTAGACTCAATAAAATAATAGAGAGGGAGGCTGCCAGCATCCAAGCCAGGAGTATGCAAATGCCCTATTCTGCAGCTCACTGATAGCAGCTGGAGAGCTGAATTTAAAAGCACCACTTCAAAGCTTTTCTAGGAAATAATTGAACACTTAATGATTTTAAATTTCCATGATAGCTCTAATGCCAAATTGTTGTTTAAATTAATTTATTTAACTAATGATCAACACATGTGTCTGGAAGGTGCTTCTCTGTGCGCGTGTGTTTGTGGCTCTGCTACGGTGATGACTAAAACAAGAAATGCAGTGGGACACGGGGCTTGTCCCAGGGCAGAAGGGCAAGCTGGGTAGCGGGTTGGCTCTGGAAGAGGTGACAAGTCCCCCTTTTCAAACCACAGAGTTACTTTGATATTGTTTATTTGGTGCCAACTGGGTCTGCTTCCAGAGGGAACAAGGAGGGCATCTTCTTTCAACATGCAGCAAAAGACCAAAACTTGCCTGCAGCAAAGATGAAACAGCTTTTGCTTAAGGCGTTGCTGGGTGGTTTTGTCGTGATGAAGGCATTGCTGGGTGATTTTCAGTGCCAGCTAAGTTGGCTCCTGCCAGTTGTTGGGGGGAGAAGACAGGGAGGTCAACCAGCAATGCCAGGATGGGACAAGTACAGGAACTTCCACCCCTGTGGCCGAGGTGTGGGGCAGAAGGAGCTCCCTGCAGAGCCGGTGGTGATGGGGGTCCCCAGGGGAGACATCGCAGCAGGGAACCCAGCTTGGGCAAGGGGTGTGAGGGCAGGCATGGGGAGTGTTATCCAACAGATGAAGACCCACAGTAACTTCCACAGCTTGCTCCAGCAAATTGCCTCTCGTACAGTTTTGAGGTTGTTTCCCCCCCCCGCACCCCCCAGGGCACTTATACTATTGCTTCCCTTTCTCCACCCTCCTGTCTGTGGTTATTTATATGAAAAAATCTGCAGCAGCAGGGTGAACACAATGGGCTTAACACAGCTTTGCTCTTAAGTCAGCTAGCTCCTGTTTGAAGTGAGAAATAGTAATTTGAGGAAGGAGATAAGCTGGGTAAGAGAAAGCAATCAATCCCAAATTCTAGTCCCACCATGCAGAAAACCCCCATTAAAACCGCAGTTGTGTTTTCTCACTGTACGGATGCCATCGGTGAGGACATACAAAATTGATGAGGATTCTTGGCAGAGGAGTGAGGCAAATGTACCAGAAGCCTTCACGCTCAGAAAAGGTGGAAGAAAGATGCATAGGAAACGATAATTCACAGTTTCTCAGGGTGCTAAGGGACACCCCTTGAAATGACAGGACAGGCCATTTAAAACAAAACACAAAGCTGTTCCGCACCACCTGTAATTGAAATGTGGCCTGCATCGCCATGCTATGTGTACCTCCATTACATGAGGTGAAGGTCGCCATGTGCTCCCCTTGTTTCTGCTCACTTCCCATGTCCTAAGGGAACTTCA
This sequence comes from Rynchops niger, assembly GCA_013400035.1. Taxonomy (NCBI): domain Eukaryota; kingdom Metazoa; phylum Chordata; class Aves; order Charadriiformes; family Laridae; genus Rynchops; species Rynchops niger. The sequence continues at coordinate 356,868 of VXBH01007063.1, read as the reverse complement.
TTTGCACCACCTCTAGGTATCCGCACTACATTTGGCATGACTTGCCACCTTTGCTCATCACGTCTTTTGGTCCCAGGGCTCTCTGTAACTTTGCCTGCCCTTCTATGGGTCAAGCTCAAAGTAGGCTGAAGGATTACTTTAAAGATGTTCATAGTGCCAAGGGCAAAATAATACTTGCCTTGTGGATAAATAGGAATTTTCAGCCGCCAGGTCTCTGAATTAAAACACGTGGCCTCAAAAGGCTGTAAGTCATGTTGGTGAAAAAATTCTCCACAAAAGAGCTGTGTGGAAAAAAGGGTGAGCGCCTTGCAGCATGAAAAGGGGAAAGAGAAATTCCAACCAGCCCAGTCTTGTAGAGGGATTAATCCTTCTTTATAAATTAGCCTCTTTGTACCTATGAAACATGTTTGATCAGACTCCAGATCATGGCAGTGATTTGTGCCAAGTGGGAAGCTGAAGAGTAGAGGAATGTCTGATATTTAAATATTTTGCCAGCCCCTCATCTGGGTTAATATTTTATTAGCAGCAAATATGCCTCTTTGCTAAGGAGTCTACAGCTACTGCTCACCATGGTGAGAAATGGGTGGCCTTGCACAATGGTGGTATGAAAAACAAGAGTTGAGAGAAACACCGATGCCATTCTTCTTTCCTGAGGATGCACTGAACACATCCACATTGATGGGTGTTTGCATTCTCTGTGCCTTGATTTCCAAGTCGGAGCCACACAATTCAGCTTTTTCCGTGTTCACATTGCTTTCTGCTTCCTACCAACCTCTGCGTAGCTGCGTCATCCTAACTGTACAGACTGCTGGGTCTGTGCCTGGTCAGGATGGTGCTGGTGAGGCAGCTGGCAAGTCAGTAGGACAGAGAGGTTCACAACACTATGTATAGAAGTAGTTCAAGCCCAGCTCTTGACAAAGTGGTCGCCAGTGGGACAGGCATGCCCATGATTAGTTCTCCTGTATTCACCAGCACATGTTTCATTGCAAAGGGTTAACGAGCTCTCCTTCTGTAGGGAAAACAAGCACAGTGAGCTCTGGCAAGAGGCACACCACCAGGTCTCTGATAGCTTCGCGCATGGATACTGTAGGGCAGCCAGCAAGTCCCTTGACGACAGCAGGTATGGGTAAGCATCATTATTTGAGAAGATCCTGCTTTTTTTCTGTGGCTTAAGGTGGTGAAGCTGGAGCCAAACTTTCACTTAGTTTCTTGGATGGACTATGCATCCAGAGAGGTGAAACAGGGTGGGGGTGCTGCCCCTGTAGTCACGTATGTATCAACAAAGCAAGTGTTGTATAGGTGACTGCAGGAGTCTCTGCCCTGTACAGTCTGGGACACCTCCACTTTTGGAAAAGCAGGATGTTCTTGGTTCGCCAGGCACTCTTAATCTTGGGATGTCTCCTCTCTTCCCTTTGCTCTCCTTTCTTTCTTCCATTTAAGGGAAAGCAATTCCTTGAGTGAAGAATAGAATCTTGGAAGATGGTTCGCTCAGTGCTCAGAGTGCAACGGCCAGCACAGGATGCAGGATTAAACTCTGCAGCAACCTGATCTGGCCATGAGTAACCATCTTCAGTATAGAAAATGTAGGTACTTAAAAAAACCCAAAAAACAAAAACCAAACCAAACCAAACCAAGACAGTTTCTCTGGCCAGCTTCCCGTGAGGAGCATATCAGTCAAACAGGAGCATAGCGGGGGGAGTTGGCAGGCTGGGGACATGGGGCTGCAATGATAATGTAAATCATCCACATGAAAAAATTATACATTAAAGTAAACGGCTGATGTATTAAAGTAAAACTTGTGGGGAATTTGCCTGATTGTGTGATGCTACCAAGTCTTGAAACTTTAATTTTGTTGTATTTTTATGCATATCTAGATGGTCAGTTACACCCAGTCTTGCTGGCTGGCATAGAGGAATATTTGTTCTACCAGCAATACTAAAACTATTTCCTTACATTATTTTCGTTGAGGAATACACAGAAGAATAACTGGAATTTGCATGAAATTTAGTATTTGTAGAGATCATGGTGGTGACAAGGACCACCCTGCTTTAGTTCCTTCCTCCATTTTTTCATACTGTATGTCCTAATAAATTAATTAAAAAATTGGGGAGACCTCCAGTGGCTATAATTATAGAGCCTATATTACCAGTGTGTTAAAGAGGTATCCAAAAGTCTGATGGTGTCTTCAGACTTTGCAAAGAACCACACAATTTTACTATGGAATTTTGCAAGATGTTACCTTTTTACTGAAGAGACAATTTTTAAAAGGTCAATCCAGTTTAGAACACCTGGAGGTACTTGGGGAAAATTTTCCCTAGAAGTTCTTTTTAGAAAACACCCCCAAATGCAACATATAAAATAACAACCTCAAGTTCTTAGACAGCTTTAAAATGTAAGCACCAGGAATTTGAGAATGTTCTGTGTTTGGTAATAAATTGTTCTCCTACTCGTCAGTCTGGCACTTCGTATTCTCTTTCTCGTTCCCCAAAAAACCCAACCTCTGTGCATGGGGGAAATCAGACTCTTGACTCTTTGACAATCTCTCTATTGATTCTTTAAAAGCTTGTATATTGCAGATTTATCCAGAAATGACGCCAACAACACTTTCTGTTAAAAGAAGGGAGAAAAGTATGCAAACCTAAATTCAGGTTTGCAGCCCAGAGCTGTGGTTTATTGAGGTAAACAAAAAAGCACTGAGGGACTCTGCTCTGGATCCTCCTTGATCTCACTTCTAAAATGCTCATTGATTTCCATGAGAGGAGATTTGGACTAAAAATCTGTGGGTAGTTGTTGCAAAGAAAAATACAATCCTTAAGATAGTGACTGCATCCTAGTAGATGCTTCACATTTTTGTTAGATTGGTCATCAAATTAAGCACAGAGGCAAAATACATAATATATTTATAAATGAGGACATTTGGGACCACTTCTTCTGTGCCTCATTCCAACAAACTAGGAAGCTGATGCAAAGCCTGTTTAAATCGATAGCTTTTGGCTCGGGCTCTTGGAGAAGGATAAGTGGATCAAACTAAGAAAAAGCCTAAATCTCCCTTTGAACCAGGAGACTGCCTTTGTGTAGGAAGCAACTGTCGGGCTGCTGGCTGGCTTTGCTGTCAGCTGGGGTGGAGATGGCCAGCCCAGTGCCTGATCTCTCAGTCACCTACAGCTTGTGTCAGCTGCAGAGCAGCCATGAAGCAGAGCCAGTCCGGTCACTAGCCCAGGAAGAGCCTCCTGCCCTCTAATTAGCTGTGAACTGACGTTGGTGCCTTGAAAGATCAACCGGTTTTTGTTTTTTTTTCCCCTCCTCTCAAACATTGCAGCAGGTTCCTGTTGACTTGAGTACTGCTCCACAGCCTACAGGTGATCACAGCACTTTGTAGGCAGCCTGAGGCAATATCCCATCTCCCAGAGCCTGCATGGTGGGACGTGCATCAAACTCCTACCATACAACAGAATGGCTGCCCCATCGCACAGGCTTATCTCAGGGTACCCATCACCCCGGCGGCACTGGGCTGCAGGGAATGACATTCACTGTAAGAAAGTTGGAGCATCAACTTCAACCTGATGGGAACATCCTCCTTCCTGAGCATGAGGATGGACAACTTCTCCTACGCTGTACCATGGGCTGCTGCCACCAGCTGCTGCTGCCTCTGTTGAAGAGCAGTCTCAACAGCCTGCCCCTGATTGCCATCGCTGCATGAGTCCAGCAGCTCTTCCCCCAAGAAAAGGAGGTGCATGGCTCAGCCTTCCATCATCTGCAAAAGCACAAAAGTATCATGGGGTGCCTACAAGTTGAAAGCGGTCCGTGTCAAGAGCTGTCAAAAGCTGTGGTTGCCACAGGGATAATTGGTTTGTGCCAGCTGTAGTTGATGGATACCAAGCTGATGAAAGGAGACAGGATAATATACCTTCTGTTGTTTAATTAAGGATTTTCTAAATCTGCATAAACTGAAAGCTCTGGATGCTGAAAACCACCCGAACGTGCCCCGATATTCGTAGCAATGAGAGAATGCTGGGGAAACAGGGTTCCTCCCAAAATCTGCGAGCACCTATGGAAAGCACTCCCTGCACAAGAAAAGGCCATTTGGCAATGCTCTTGCCCTTTATTTCCCACCGAACCGCTCCCTGCAGATTAATGTTTGTCAGAATCTTGCCTTATCTCATGGGCTGCAATCTTTAGTTAAAACCCTGAGGGAGGGACATCTTGGGTTATTTTGCACAGCGCAAGTGATTGAAATACGACAGCAAACCGTTAAAATGATCCCAAAAGTACTGGCTCATAGCCCAATATCTTTTCTACAGTCGTTTCAAAGAAGGTGATTAATAGCATGTCAGAGAGCTGCTCTGTATACCGAACACTACTTGAAGGACTGTAAATAGATAAAACCAAACAATCAACAACCATATACCGAAATAAGAACAGGTACCCGAAGGGTGCTGGGGTTCTCAGATGTTGAATTCTACCTTTATTGTTGTTAATGGTAGGTATCAAGAGGGGATGAATAGCTCCCGAAATAATTTGAAGCTAATCTCATAGTAGGAGGCAAAGACTCTATCATGCAGACAGTAGCCTTATCTTGAGGATATAGTAATAAAATGCAACCTGGACAACACAAGCTAATACACACAGAAAAAATGAAGAAACGTGTAGCTGTTTGATGGGGCTGAAGGTGTTTGGAAAGCAGCAATGTTGGAAAAATTCTGGGGGGAATGATGTGGGGCAGAGACAGAAAACCAGCTGTAAGCTGGCAGTGTGGCACTGCAATAAGGTTGGGCAGTTTGCAAGAGCACGGATTACTGTCGATTGGTTGGGCAATGTGAGAAGGGTGATGTTCATCTCACAGGACTGACACGCTGGGGGAAAAAGACCCCTGCTATGCCATCAAGCACTAAACTTGTGAACAAAGGGGCCAGTGATGGCAGGGTGAAGGTTTTCTCTCTCACATACCTCCCTTTCTGAGTTCTCCCCCTCCCCAGTTTACCCAATTCTGCAATGAAGAGACCTGCTCCCGGGGGCAACCCCCTCCCAGAAGGAGCAGTGGCGACAACAACCTTCCACCCCAGACGGGGTTCCCCAGGGCATCTGCTCCTGCTGAGGGGCTGGTAAGTGCCCTGCAACCCACCTGTTCCCTGGTCTTCAGCTGCAGAAGTGATGGGCATCATCACAAGAGGTGACAGGAAGGGGAATACAGGTGCAGCATTCCCTGCCCAGCCCCAGGTAAAGAAGTGCAGCTGAGGGAGAGGAGGAGGAGTGAAGCAGAGGAAGAAGACCAGGTCTGTACTGACTAGTGCTGGATACAAGGCTGGTATCAGCTTGGTACAAGCTACAGAGAAAGTGCTGGCACCTCATAACTGCAGTATCACTTGGCAGAGGGCACATCTGTCCTTATCACAAACATGAGAGGGTGGGAGAAGATTGAGAGAAGGGTAACCAGGATCTTCAAAAGTGTGGAATGGCTCTTACACCAGGAGTAGCCACAGAGACCAGGACTCTCCAGCCCAAGAAAAGACACGTCCAAGGATGGATGTGCCAGAGGTCCACCAAGCGTTCAGTTGTTTATTTGTTGTCCCACATGAGCTTGGTGTCCCACTGGCACCTGGTGACACCAGAGGGTGGCCAGGGCAGAACTGGCAAAAGTAAATGGCTCTTCGCAGAGGTGGCATAAAACATTCACACTGGATCAAAAACAACTGGGTGAATTCACAAACATCCACTGCAGGCTTTTACATACCAGAAAAACCCTTCTGCCTCAGGAAGGTGGAAAAAAGCTGGAAGAATGTTCTAGGAAAACATGCCTAACCTGCTCTTGTACTCTTGCTTAAGTGTCCGCTATGACTGTGGTCAGAGGCTCAATACTGGGCCAAATGGACAAATAGTCAGACTCAGTATGGCCACTCTGACAAGTCTGAGGGTGTAGATGTGCCACAGGTTTCCCTTTACCTTTCCTCTTGCCACAGCACAAGAGCTACACCAGGCCACTCCTGGTGCCTCGCTTCTCTCTGCTTTTCTTGAGACAGCTGGTCATGATCATGCTACATGTCTCTGTGCCTCCAGTGACCGTCTCCTCCAGTGGTCACTATCTTCTCCAAGGCAGGGCAGGCAATAACAGAGGGGAATCCGAGTATCTAAATTGTAGAAAAAGAGAGAGTTAGTTATTCTAAAGATGTTTGCACTTAACGTCTTTCTTCTGATAAGGAGTCTTCCTGAAAAGTGATTTTTAGTTTCCTCTGCTGAAGTCACTCGCTCCGAAAACTGCTTTGGTGGTACCTTTGGCTGTAGTTCCCACAGGCCCAGCCTTGGCCAGAGCAAAGCAAGCCACAGATGAACCATTTTTTAGGGCTCTCTCTACAGCTTCTCGGTGACGAGTTGCTTCAAGTACTAGACACTCCTCCCGCTAAAAGCAATGGCTCTCACAGAAGCCGATCGAAAAAAACCAACCCAATAAAAAACCCCAGCCCCAAAACAAACATATGCTGTTTGACTATATGCTGCTGATGAATCGGGGTATCAGGTTATGACTGCTCTCCTCTCCCAGGTGCACTGGGCTTGGATCAACCCCTTGTCACTTCGCAGGTGGAACTGGCATTGGCAGCTCCCCAGAGTATGTGCTGCACGTTCAGTTTCTCCATTTCTGCCCTGAGATACACTCCGGCTGCTTTTGAAGATTGTAAAAATAATCAATAATAGATTAAACTGCACATTTTCTTCAGGCACCAGGTCTGCTTACACATAATGAGTGTTTATGAACTGAGGAAGGCATCCCAAAATTACTGAAATGCTTTGGTAAACCTGAACCTAGATTTTTTTGTATCTGCAAGCTCTGTGATACCAATTTTATTGTGCTTAGGGGATAAATTTAAATCCCTAGCACAGTTCTGGATGGGTTTGCTTTTATCATATTTGGAAACAGGGGGCTAGTCCCCCCTTGCACTACTATTTCTTAATGATGTGCTTTTGTCAGTGAAGATGAGTTGGTAAAGACATGAGGATTACATTTAAATTCAGCTGTACTTGTAGTTTAAACATGTGGGAAATGAGATGAGGGGAGGAAGAGCTTATGCTAACCCAAACAAATGGGAGAGCTCGTAACATTTTCAGATGGTTTATTTGAAATCGCATTAAATTCTGCTTGCAACCTGATGCATCTGTGAAACTGGGGCTTCCAAAACGCACTCACCTGTTGTAATACAACCACTCCTGGGCTTTTAACGAACATGCACAGCCACAGGGATGCTTAAATCATGTGCTGCATATGCAAAGCACAATAGAATTTATTAAATAACTAATGCACAAAGCCCATCTTTTAACTCATTCAGGTAGGCAGGCGAAGGCAGAAGGACAGAAATGACCAGCTTGTGGGCCCACAGCAAATCTGACAGAGCTGGGATGACAGTGCAAGAATCTGGCATTACCCTTCCAAGCCCACATTGTCTGCCCAGGGCTGTGGTGAGCCTGTGCCTTGGTGTCCTGAATGAGTGATTAAGCACTGTCAGCAGTTTGTCTCCCAGCCCCAAAGGAGAGATTACTTTGCAGAGGAAAACAACACTGCCTCGGCAGCTAATTAATCACCTCTCTCCTCTTTGAAAGGTGGTGTGGGCTCTGCTTCACACTACTCAAAATCTGCTCATGTGCCCCTCTGGCTTGGCTGATTCTGGGAGGCAATGCTGGCTCCCTCTGCCAAGTGCTCCATCAGCCCTAGTCATACCCCATCCCAGCTGAGTGGGATGTTTGGTCTTGAAGACATAGAGGAGATGAAAGCCCCTCCACCCTAAGCCAAAGATTTGACTTTTCTAGTTGCAGGGCTGGCAAGAGCAAGTGGGATTGTCTGGTGCACTAGTTTCATCCTTCATGCCCAAGGTAAAAGAAAATGGACAAAATAGGGGTACTAGAAGAAGAAAACATCCTGCGACGCATTGGTGAGGAGCTGCTTCCGTTTGGACTCTGCAGATGCTGCCCAGGTCTACAGAAAGAGGACACTACCCTACTTTTATTAACCTTCTCAGTCAGCCCTCCCCTGATTCAGGGAAGAATCAGAGAGGGCAGCTCACCCTCACGAGTGGTTTTCACCACTCCTCACTAAGCTGCTCCAACACAAGACACCAAAATGACACTATCCATATGTCCCTCATGTGGCCATTCAAAACTGTGTGTGCAAAGTCCTTCTAAACAGAAGGTCCTTTTTCTAGGAAATCATCCTCTCCGTCAACATGTGTGTTAAATGGATTGGTTTTCTAATAAATAAGTATGCATTTGGGATTTTTGGGGAGCTTTTCATCCAATTTTGTTACTATTCCTCCCCTTAGTCCTTTAAAACAGGCCTCCTAGCCTAAATTTGCAATGCTGAAAAAGGTGTAACAACGTTTCCAATATTCAGTATTTTTGTTTAAACCATCTTGAGAAAATAATTTTTAATGAAACACATTTACTATTTCTCATCTCTGTGCAGTCTGTCTGATTTTCTAACTCCTTAAAATGACAAAAAAACATTGGTCTGTTCAGAGATGCTGGCCCAAAGCCCATCACACCCACAGGCTGCAGTTTTATAATATGAAGTGTTTGCCTAATTCTCCATACCATGGAATTATAACCTTAGTCTGACAAAGAAAAAAATCCATTATATAAGCAATCCCACCAGAACATGGAATTAAAGCACAAATCCAATCTAGGCAACTCAGAGGAGTGGACATGTATTTACTCTCCGAGATTACCTCTTAGTAAGTGCTAAGAGACCACAGGGAGAGGTGCAGTTACAGAAAAGAAAACACAGATTGCCGGAGCTAGAGCTGAACTGCTCCAGAGTATAACAGAAAGCACTTCAGCTTCTGCTTTCTAGCACTTGCTCTCATGCAAGGGTAGCAGATACCCCGCATAGTATGCATAAAAAGAACCCCAAAACTGTACTACCTAATTTTGCAAGATGCAAAACAGTTCAGGTAGAGGTTAAATGATCTCAACTCTTGATTCCCGTGAACGCTAGAACTGCTTTGCTACGCCACCAGGCTCGGCAGAAGAAGGAGGAGGATGGGCTCAGTGCTTTCAACAAGAAGCTCTGCACATGCCAGCTTTCTTCTGCTGCGGATGGGAGGAGACACAGGCGGTTATTTCTTGGTGAGTTGTGGGTATTACTGCTAATCGCTTTCATGACCTTGCAGCAATTCCAAAAGATAACATGATATTTTTTTCCCCCTTTCTTTCATAAATCGCTCATTTGTGTCTTATAGGTTTAGGAATATAAACGCCCAGGCGCATTGCTCGAAAGAAACATTATGTTTCTTTCTCGTGCTCTCTGATGACCCAGTCTAACAATGTGCAAATACTTCTTGGTTTCACTGTATCTGCTTTGTAATTCCTGGTACCACAAACAATAGACGAATTGTTTCTGTAGCTTTTCTTTCCCCCAAAATTGATGTAGCAACGTCATTTTGAATGTGCTGCTATTTCCCAAACTGGCATTTTTTTGGGTCTTCAAGTTCTGCTTTTCAGCACGCCCTGATGTGCTCCTGCCTTGAGGATGCTGAGCAGCACGGGGGCCGGTCTCTTACCTCCCACCTCGCCCCCCCGCGGAGTGGTGGGCCAGGTGCTCCTGTCCCACCAGCAGAGCCTGATTTGAAGGTGATGTCAAACTCCTGCCCAGGAATGTGCCACGACGGCCAGGCATATACAACTGCCTTTCTCCAGGAAGGCACAGTCCTCTGTGCTGCTCCCCTTTGCATGGGATAAATAAATGTTTATTGAGGGTGAGAAAGAGCACAATTATGAACTTGCATCTGCAAAGCCACGGCTACAGCTGGCAAGCTTGTGCATGAGGAGTCAGGATCTGAGATGCGCTCCAGGTGAAGGGCTTGGAGCACAGCTCTTCCCCTGTCCCCAGAGGAACACTGAGACACTGTCCCTTGGTCACCTGTGATCTCTTTCTCTCTTCCACTTGAAAAAAGGGACAGCTTCTCCAGGAGAAGCATGAGTGCCCCAAGTCCCATCTCTCCATGTGTTACAGCCTGGGGAGGTGGGAGATGCTGACCGAAGTTGTCTTGAGCAGGGAACAGCCTTTTGCCACCTGGCTGCATGAGCTGGCTACTGACATATTCATAATGCTAAAATACTTCAAACATACCGAAGGGAGGAAAATACAAGAATTTAGGCACCCGTCTCCAGAAGAGAGTAAAGACTTGCAAATTTTTAAGAGAACAGTGGTTCCTGGAGTTCTGCCATGAGATGGGCACAGCTTGAGACACACCCCATCCTAAATGTTTTCTTTGGGCTACTTTACAAGTCTCCCTATTGGCCTGCTGACTCCTCCGGCACCCTGCAACTCCAGCACAGGTCATCAAGTCAACCTGGGTGCTTGCGCTGCCTTGGGCTTGGGCCTTCTTAAATGTGAATGAGCATAGCTGCCACTCACAGAAGATCCTAAAATAGAGAAGAGGAGCTGACCACACAGTGTTTACGTGAAACAAGCCCAAGAAGGCTAGTGCTGGTCCCATGGGCAGCCCTGCATCAGGGGCGATGGTGGCCAACACAGACAGGGTGCTGCCTGGTTTTGGCCTACCCATGCTCACTGTTTTCCAGCCTGTGGTGAGCATGGCTGCGAGGAGGTGGCCGTGCCAGAAGAGCCCCTGAGCCATGCAACGGGATGTACGCTGCTCACGAGGGAGTTAGATATCACTGTCTCAGGACTTTTTAGCCCTGAACAGCCAGCCAGCCATGGCTGCTTGGCCAGCAAGATGCCGGTGGGGTGCTGCTTGCCAGAAGAAGAGGAAGCCTATGCAGCGCAGCCAGCCCAGGGTGAAGACAGGCCTTTGGCAAGGGAGGGCAGGCTAATGAGAGGCAGACCCAATTTAGCACATCTTGTGCGTGCCACTGAGCATGAAAGGGTAGCCACCTGTGTTCATTGTGAGCCTCATGGGGCAGCTAGCCCAAGGGCTCATCTCTCTGCTGAAATTCTGCTGGCGCTTCTCTCTGCTCATGAATGGTTTCCTCCATGAACACCTACCGAGAATGTACACAGCATCTGCAGCAGGTAACCAACTAACTCCCAAGGACGCGTGAATCAGCTTTTAGAAATGGCAGCAACTTCTTTTACCTGTTTCTTTCATCTGTTAGGGTAGTTGAAACAAATTAGCCACGCTGCTGCCTTAAACCACTGATCAACTTCAACAGAGTCCCTGTTTTTGTCATCTGACATTTGCAGGCAAAAGTATTATTGTTAGTTAGATCAACCAGTATAATTTGAAAAGTAGACAAGATTGGGGATATACGGTTTCTTTTTTAGATCTGGGGTGGAAGGATCACAACTAATATGTTTCTTTTGCAATACAAGTGAAACAAAGTGATCTCTTGTTTTGACAAAACTTTATAATTTTTTGCACCTGATTTTCACATCAGGTAAATATCAGAAAAAAACACAATGCTTTCAGTTTTCATTAGTAATGGAATAAACATAGCCAAAAGAAACATTCACAACCACAAGTCATTTTGCCATGAAGATTATGTATTTGTGACAAAAAATGCAGGTTCCAGATTGGAGTCAGTTAATGAAAATTCCTTATTCAAAGAACACACACTCATAGCCATATTCAAAACCTATTGAAACCAGCAGCTATATCTCAATAAGTTCCAAATGACCTTTGAGCGGGTTCCTTTTAAAAACAAAAGAAAACCACGGAGCTGTTACGGTGAAGTTCCCCCTTCGTTAGCTCAGTTAACAATAATGATTGCAAACACTTAACTTCTTTGCAGGCTCTTCTTCATCGTCTCTTGCAAGGAGCAGAGTAAAAGTGACTGTGAATACTTACTCTACACCCTAAAAGTTCAAGAGAGATGTGTTACCAGATATTCCAGGTTGCACTGTAAGGGCTGCAGCAGCTCTGGAACAGGGATCAGAAACAATTGAAAGCAATTGATTCTCACCCACTGCTGTAAATTCACTGTTTCTATCCTGTCAGTCACTGTCAGGGGTAGTGTAGGAGAACGGCTGAGAAGCAGATGGCTCCACCTAATAAATTTTGCAGGCTCATTTTCAAACAAGGGAGGCAGTCAGCACTGACGGCGCTACGTAAAAACCCTTCTGCCTGTCCTAATGTCAGCAGCAGCACTGAAAATGCACTACGTGTGCCCGCTGGTTGGTAAGCTGGTCAGGTAGGCAACGCCAGCTCCTGCCAGGACTGGTGATAGCCCATTTGTCAGTTCCCACAACGACAGCACAAGTTTCTCCTTCGCTAGCAAACGTCTCTTGGGGGGGGGGAGCCGAGGAGAAACCTGGACAGGAAGAAATAAGGATACATTCTTCTTCAAACCAGCAGCTTGCACCTACTTTGATGCTCGCTGATACAACAGCATGTAGGATTGTCAAGTCTTCTTTAGTATGCATAATAACAGAATCACAGAATGGTAGGGGTTGGAAGGGACCTCTGGAGATCATCTGCCAGAGCAGGGTCACCTAGAGCAGGTTGCACAGGAACGTGTCCAGGCGGGTTTGGAATGTCTTCAGAGTTGGAGACTCCACCACCTCTCTGGGCAGCCTGTGCCAGGGCTCTGCCACCCTCAAAGGAAAGAAGTTCCCCCTCATGTTTAGGTGGAACTTCGTATGCTCAAGTTTGTGCCCATTGCCTCTTGTCCTGTCCCTGGGCACCACTGAAAAGAGCCTGGCCCGATCCTCCTGACACCCACCCTTCAAATTGGTAGATGGTGCCGCTGGTGATTTTGCTGTTTTCGGTGGGACTCTCACCTCCTGACTTCTCCAGCAGCTATTCTCAGCACTGCGTCGTGTAAGCTCAAGCAAAATGCTGAATATGCCACCAATAGCTTTTCCAAGCAATGGCACTTTATTGTATGTATATCGGCATGTGTGACTTACTTACGTATGCATTATTATTAGACTTCGCAGCTATGCCAAGCGTCTTTTCTCTGAGGGCAGTGCAGGGAATCAATTCCTGTTGTCAGTAGAATCCAGGGAGGAAAAAAAAATCTGTCTTCATGGATCCATGGTAAGTGAAATATTTAATATATTCTGGAGATAAAAGTTAGTTTTCTCACATTTCTCCCATTTTGCAAAGAAAGTAGTAGTGTATGCATATTCATGAGTATATGAAATTGATGGGGAATAATTATGCTATTCCAGGTAGTAGTAAAAATGGTTACATTTTAGTCACTTTTAGCCTGAGAACCGCTGTGGAAATAGTCGCTTAAATGTTTAGAAAATAGATTCCTGAAGAACAGAGGATTCCTGAAGTTTCTGTGCATCAGAACAGTCTCCCCTTTTAGAAGGTCTGCAGAAAGTGGACTCGACTCTCTATACATTTTTTTATATTTTACAGATTTTTTTTTTTTACATATATTTTATTTTTACATATATACATATACATATATTTATTTTTACATATATTTTACATATACTATATATATTATAGATAGTACGTATAATTACAAACTACATTTTACGTGCATATAATATTTTATAATTTTTTCATAAAACACACAGGGAAGCGGGTAAAGGATTGTTACACTTGTTTTGCCTCAGGACAGAAAGTCCCAAGCAGTCCTGCGTCGCAGGCTAGTGCAGAGAGTGTGTTGCAGGACACTCGCCAGTATAACAAGGCAGCTGTCCTGCAGGACTTCACAGTCACCCATGGGGAGAACGAAAAATTTCAAAGACCTGCTAACAGCGTTTCAGAGCAAAATGCCTTCCAGGTTTCTTCTTCAGCTCCCATTGCAATTATATGAAGATTTTGAATGATTTTTAAACAGTAACTTCCTGACTAAATCTGAAATTTTGTTGGTTTGCTCTCTGCCTGTATTCTTGTATAAAAGCAAACCCTTTGGCTGAACATTCTTCGAAAGCTATCTTTGGTATGTATAACTAACCACAACTTGCAAATCTAACATATCAAAATGCAACTCAGCATTTTAAACATCATTTAAATACCTTCAAAAGTATAATCACTTCCATGTTGCAGAATGCTCTCTGTGCAATGCTAAAAATTGTAAACAAAGAACCTTTGCTGTGAAATCAGCCTTGAAAAAAAGGGCTATTGAACACCTGATAAAAGGGCACTCTGCTCAAAGACAGAAAGCCCAATTCACTGACAGACAAAGCAAAACTCTTGATAAAACTATGGCATCTCCTGTTTGCTTAGAGAAGCCCAGACTAGTGCCTCTGCTTCTCCAGGCTGTACCTATTTGGGGAAACATTTACTATCTATTAAGCATGTCCTTTATATCTTGTCATTTGCTTCCAAGTTTTCCTGTTAAAGATCAAAGGCAGCTGATACCTTTCACCTTACTATAGGTACAAATTAGGTGGCAATTTTGGGACAGGGAAAAGGAAGAAGAGGAAATCACCGTTCTCAAACTTCATGTTTGAAACTACTAATATATTAATATTAGAGATGCTGTTTTATGATAGATAGGCTCACTGATAACTGCCTCCTCACACACACTTTCCTCAGACTGAGGAAGAGAACCTGTAACTCCTATGACCAAAAGTGCCTAATATATCCTATATGCCCCAGCACTATGGATTTACAGGTATAAGCACTTCCTTACATAAATATTCTCTCCTAACTAAAACATCTCACCAAGGATATGAAAATAATGTAGAATCCAAATAATACTTTTAATAAAATAATGGTAGGATTCAAACCCTGCTGTGTATGCTTACAGCAAAAAATTATTTTTGTGGACAGAAAAGTAAGACATGCTACTGTATAATTTGCTTGCTTTCAATACACATCTTATGTAGCGAGAGCCTACTTAATTATTGGTTATAGAACAAACCTCTGGAAACTGGAACATTTCTAGCAGTACCCAAAGGTAGTAAAAGTACCCAAAGCGGAAGGTATGGGGTTTTGCTGTATTTTGTGTATTTTTCCTACAGCAAATATTCGGCCTATGAAAACAGGGCACAGCAAGAAAGCAGGCTTGTGAGCCTTCTTCCAGATTCAAGAGATTGAGTCTATTATTGTGATTTCAGCACAGGCAGAATATTCAATTATGCTCACAAAATGCTGGTATGCAACCTTCGCCCCGGGAGAAATATGCTTCAAGGCCCTGATCCGACTTAGGGATGTGGGCGAGTCTCTCCTCGCAGGTGATGCTGTTGAAATCAGGGAAACTTCTCTCCCCATGCAGTTTCTAGCAGCTGGAGATGTGCTCTTTTGGATTTGGGCCCTTGAATAGTATTTGGAACACATTGTGATGCATTTACTCGTGGTGAGTAGCACATTGCTCTGCGTGGACTCCCACTGACTTCAAGGAGTCTGCTGACAGCGCAAGGACCCATTCAGCAGTCAAAACCTGGCCTCAGGCACAATGTATATTATTGTCACAGCAGAAAATTTGTTCTGAGCTGTGTTTGGGGAAAGCCTTGCGCACCTCTGTGGGTGACAGCCACCAGTGCGTTTGGTGCTGCTTCCTAGCTATTCTCAGTGCAGGAGGGAGGAAAATCAGTATCAAATCTCCTTTTGAGGCTACACAAATAAATCATCAGGGGCATCGGTCTGCCAAGCTGCTCCCATCTCTTAAGGTTGCAGACTTTTGGGCCTGATCAGTGAGCTGCCCTGCACTATTTAGGAGCTTGCAGTGAAGTTATTCCTGTGCCTTGAGTGCATTTTCGGCTCTGGAGTGAGGTGCCAGGGACAGTGGGCTGAAGCTTCTAGCACAAATAAGATCCTCCCAGCAAAATTTACGGGAAACTCCACAATACTTTATTGGTTTCATTTTTTTCTTCTCAGTACTCTAATTCAATTTTACTTCATTCTAGAAGAATACCAAAACTATAGGATTGTGTGTCCCATTTACCAGGATGTCATTCCAAGACAGTAATGGCCTCCCTTTAAAAGGATATGGGCTCCCCTCGACCATTTTGTCCAAAGAGGGTATGTACACAGAAGCAGGTAAAAATTTCTGTATTAATTTTCAGCAAAATTATGGTGTTTATATGGCTGGTTCACTGTAAAACTTCAAACAGAAAACACAGATCCTGTGCTTACAAATGCAAGGACTTCATGCTACTGCAATATTAGTCAACTTCTGTCAGAGTGTAGAGAGGTATTTTTCACATCAGACACTTTCACATAGAAACCACATGATTGTTCAAATCAAACATAATAGAAACCAACCAAAATCCTTCTTTGGGGGAGGGAGGAGAGGAGAGAGAAGATGAGAGTAAGAGCCTCTTATTCCATCATCCTCAGCTCGGTGAGGAATAAACGAGGCCAGTCCCATGCTTAAGACTGAGATATAAATAATTGTCACTTTTTGGCCTCCAGCAAAACAGACCATATGTCTACACTGCAGCCACTGCAGGTTGCCTGAGCAAACCTGAGTTCGGCTTCAGCTCACTGGCTGGATACCGCTCCCAGGCCTGCCTGGGCAGCAGGGAGCTCAGTGCAGATTTACCTCTTGGAGCAGCCAGCTCCTTGGGCAGCATCACTGACACACTGGCGGTCTGAGCAGTGCCTAAGCCACCTTGTGGCTTTGTTTCTCTCTGACCCTAACTAAGGTGAAGAAACAGTGCAAACAGCAAAAAAAGGGGGTAAAGGAACAGTGAAAATGATAAAAATCAGTATTTTCCACAACAAGGGCATTCATAGCAGCTGCTCTGGGTCAACCGGTGAGCCACAGTTTAGGACTCTGACTTCCTTTGCTACTCAGGGATCTCAATCCGTTGGTCTGATCAGGCTTCCCTGCTTCGTTTTTGCTTTCCAGGCATGGCAGAGCTGGCTGCCCTCCACGCTTTCCTCCTGCTGATGCAATGCAGATCAGATGAAAGCTGAGAGAGAGGGGAAAGATAGTGACAGCAGCAAGGAACTCATGTGGGAGGAGAAAGCAGAGCAAAGTCTTGGAAGACAAGGCTCACACTGGGGTTTCAGCGCTCACCAGTAAGTGTGACCACTGGTTACTACTCTTTCATTTGCAGTGTCTGAGGTGTAGGATGCCATGGACCTCAAGATACATGAGCAAAGAGCAATGTCTGAAGGCTGAACCACACCATCTTTAGCACAGTATCCCTCTGTATTTCATTCCACGGGAAGTATCCTTTCATTAAACCACCCCCAGAAGACAACAACAGCAGAATAGCCTGTTCTCACTTTTGCTGTCCCATATCAGTTACACCCAACTCCTCACACTCCACTTCATTGATTTCTAATAGAGCCCATCAACAGACTCTAGTCCATTGATTACCAAAAAAAAAAAAAAAATAGCAGTGGACTAAACAAGTCATTTTGTCTCCCTTCAGCATTTCTCCCAACATCAGCATTTAACTTCTCAGCATTAAAGAACATTTAACAGGATAGCGGCACACCTTACAGTCCTCCCATGGGTGGCTGTGGCCGCAGTAAACACAGCAGAGTATTTCACAGCTATCCGATATGCAGTTACAGGCACAACCAGGTTGGTGTTAGAGTTATTCTGACACAGAATTATGGTGTAGTTTGTTACAACAGTCAAAGCCAAATGAGACCCACATTCTGCTTTCACTCACATGGCATACTGGGTTCCTGGCTTTGGTGTATGTGTAATTTCTAAGGGGTCATTCAAGTGTAGTTTAGATCCTGAGCTACGCTTTTTTTCTCCCCACCCCCAAATCAGGAAAGTAAATATAGAAAGGACTCCACAAGACAATTTGAGTATTATGTTTCTATAAAAGAATTTCCAGAAAGTAACAGGTGACTGATATTATTGATGCAACGTGAATATAATAGGTGAATTTCAGCAGTAAATCACAATCATGATACCTATGCCTTAGGGTATTAAGACGTGATGTAAACTTGAGAACTTGAGAGACCTCTGATTTTTGTTCCATTACAGGGATCTGAGAGCGGTGCCTCATTAAAACAAGGTGGAAAAATGAAATAACACTTGAGTCTTTAAAAAGCTGCTGCATTCTGCCACTAAAAAGATATGTTCTTATCAGATTTCTGATGTAATCATGTGCCTGCAGCACAAGATCTTGACAGTGTGCTACTGTGCTAAAATCCATACTGAAAAGTTTCTGAGGTCTTTTTTTTTTTTTTTTTTTTCATTATTTTTAAGCAGAGGTTCAAAAAAAGGAAAAAAATACTGGGGGTGGCCACAAGCAAATGAAATGATATACTTTCTAGGACAACAGTCCAACTGGTTCCAACTGGATATAAGGAAAAACTGATCACCATTAGGCATTGGAGCAGGCTGCCCAGGGTTGTTGTGCAATCTCTTTCCTTGGAGGTTTTCAAGACACAACTGGATAAATCCCTGAGCAATGCAGTCTGATTTCAGAGCTGACCTTGCTTGAGGTGGGACTAGAGACGTCCTGAGGTGTCTTTTGACCCAAATGTTTTATGTTCATCTGAGTAGCGGGCGATGATCTTGTTTTGTGGTGATTTATTTTTTTTTAACATGTAGAAGGGGTTTTCCTTTCATATTGGAAAAAATGAAACCTTTTGAACATTTGCATGAAAATGGAAGGTGTAGGAGTGTCAGCTGCACCCATCTGAGCCTTCTGGCTAGGGTGGTGGCTTGAAAGGTGGGAGACCCAGCTTCACATCTCCGCAGCATGACTCAGAGTAGAAGTTCGCACGCTGCATCACTCCAGATGGGTTGCAAACGGCAGACCATTTGGATCGGTGATTGCATCAGGTTGCTAGCCATCCTCGATATGTTTGTGGTCACTATTATGTGTTTGGCTCAGCAAGGCAGCATGGTTTGGGGATTAAGTCCCGAGCCGCCCCCAAATCCAGCAGCGGTCAAAGGTGGTACATTGCCTGCTGTGGCTTGGCCCAGCCTCTGAGGCTGCTGTGACTTGTTTGCCGTCCCTTTTAGTTCACAGGGCTGGTCTCTGAGACTCCACAAGAGCCCGAGCAAGGTCACGTTGCTGATATCCTCCTTCTCCTTGGCACATACCTGGCACAGCCAGGTATGGAAGGTAAGTATGGGATAACAGCAGATGTCAGCACCCAGATCAGTCTCCTTTGCCACCTTAGAGCCAGCAAACGGAGGCTGCAAGGGAGGCTTAAGGGGGAAATAGTGTTTTCAGCATCTCTCTGAGAGCCTGTTTGGTGCCTTCAGAGGCTGGCTGTATTGCACAGATCAAACGGCTCCCAATGGTTAATCCTGCCCCTGAAACTGTCTCCTTCTGCGGCCTCCAGCACAGCATTTCTCCTCTCTGTTGCCATTTTTTCATCTGTAAAATTGGGATAATGACATTTTACTAACTTGCAGGACTGCTGTGAACTTTAATTAGGGCAGGGTTTGTAGATGAGGGAAATGCTTTAATGAGGGAAAGCCCTAAGAACGGGTAGATTATTTGGTTAAGCTGGCTGCTGTGGTGCTGCCAGACTTGCCCGAGTAACTCAGGATCTGTACGTACACACTACAGATTCTTATTCTGTATGCCTTCAAAGATAAGCATTGCAGGGCTTGGGTCTTGGGCAGGTAGGATTCAGTTTGGGAGTGTCTTTTCCTAAGCATACTGCTGCACAGCATTTAAATTCACCACCCACTTTGTCTTCTTTTATTTTGCAGATGGCAAACAACTTCGTTTTACCAAGAGCCACCTTAAAATGAGGTACAAAGTCAGACAGTCAGATAGCCTGCAATACTAAGGACTGAATGCAGAATGTCCTTTCTGATACCCTGTTTCTGGGTATAGGGAAAACCACAGGCACATATACATTACAGGTGGGAAACTGAACAATTTCCGTACTGCGATGGCAGGTATTACAAGGCAGTAGCATTGCATCCAAATGCATTTTCCTTAGTGTGCGAGCAGGAGTAACAGTTTTGTGGTGGAGCTGCTCTGTCTTGCTGCCACCAGGCAGCCACGGACCCTCCTCTGCCTTCGGCTGTAGCTGGGGTCAGGTGGCTGAGGCAGATTTTCTCGCAGGGAAGTGAGTGGCATCTCCGCAGAGAGCTGCAGGGAGATGGAAGGGATTGCCCTGCCTGCTCTCTTCAACCCTTCACATGCGCTCAGGCTTCATGTCACTATTTTCCCCAGGCTGGGAAGCCAGACGGCAAAGCTTTGGGCATGTGGCAGTACTCAGCAGAGGGGTGACTATCGCATAAATCTATTCAAATACAGTGTCTCACAGGTATAAGTCCATCTGGACACCGCCTTTCATTTTTCACCTTACAACAAGTATTGCATCCTCGCATCTTTCTTCCATTTTTTTTTTTTTTACTTTTTGGGCTGGGAAGGAACTTACTGCCGGGAGCAATTAAGTGGATGGAGAAAGGCATCCCCATGAGAGGCAGGACTGGGACCGGTACTTCAAATCCGACAGCCAGAGGTAATTCAGGCCCAAGCCGCGCCTCTGGTCCCCATGACCACGGGTGGCAAACAGTCACAAAGATGCTATGGAAACAATGTGCCTCTCAGTGGAAACCTTTCACCATCCTTATTCTATGCCTATGAAGCCACTGTAGCCTTGCCCAGGGACTATGGCCCTGCCCCACTCCCTCGCTGACTGCTTGCTTCGCCCTGGAGCAGAGAAAGGACCAGTCCCTCCAGTTAGTTCATATGGAGCAGTGGTGAGGCCTGGGACTCCATATTCTTCTCTGAGGAAGATTTAATCAGTCTGGCTCTTAATACCACCCTGTTGCTCTTTGATCAAGGATTATTTAGGCTATTATTGAAATATTGTGCTCAGACTTCTATTATGGCTGGCATTCACCGAAACAATACTCCTCTCTAGATGAGCAAATAACGTCGAGCTGTTTGTTTTAGACAGAATTCCACATATTCACTTTATGTTACTTTCACACTGCTGGTCAGGAACAATGATACTTGTCCAGGCCCAGAAATAATTACTGGGAATCATATTTTGGTAACATTTCCAGCAAGCTTCTATGGTACAAATCAGTCAGCAGCACTTCCAATTCCTAGGCATTTCCTTAGGAATCAGGCATCTGACTGGCTTTGGGGTTTTGTATTCTGACAAGTGCCAGCCTTCTTCCCCATGTTTCCATTCTTTACATTTTAACCATGTTTGCAAAATGTCAGACATCTAAATCAGTTTTCCTTTTGTCAGATATGAAAGATTATTGTCTGGAAAGAATGAACAGCCACTAATCTAGCTAAATCCATGCTGTTTGTTTGCTGGTTCTACTACAGACACCTTGGCTCCCAGGTATTCCCAAGATTAAGCATTAGCACGGTATCTTCTTTTGATTTTTAGGCAAGATTTTTCGGAGCAGCGTCTGCAAAGTCAGAGCAATGACCACAGACCAAGACTAATGATTTTAAATGTTTGATGCTGCTGCTCAGTTTAGATACCTGACATCATATACGTGGACACGCATTTTCAAAGGAGAGACGCTTAGTCCAGCCTGAAGAATCAAGCTGCTGAAATGAGCTACAAGTCAGGCATAACAAATTAGTAGCTGATATTGATAAGCATGGACTTACAGCAAAGTTCCTTTCAAGTTCTTTTTTTTTTTTTTTTTATAGCACTCCTGAGAAGCACTCCTTTTTCATTTGTTTGTTTTTAACGAAGGTATCAAAAAGATCTTTCCAAGACATAGGAAGAATAAGAGAACTCCAACTGCTGGCCCACTTACCAGAGAGTATTTGCACTCATTGTGATTCATCACGCATTTGAAAACTATTGTGTGGCAAATCCAATAATCCAAATTATTGTTTGCTAATCCAATTAGGCATTTTAATTAAACTGTGCAAAGTTCAGCACTGCTGTGAGTTTTTACATCTGGGTTTTGGTTCATTTTATTTTATAACTTTTGGGTGTCATCAGATGACAGAGCTCTAGCTCAGAAAAACAAAGGTGCCTGCATATTGGCATACTGAGCGGGGAGCTCTCAAACATTCCTGTCACTTTTCCCTCAACAGCCAAGCCAGATAAAATTGCAGATCCTGTCGTTAGCAAAGGCATCCAGCCCATTGCTCTGCCACCGGCGTGCTCCCGGCTGTCTATTTACTTCAATTTCTGGTGACCTTCAGGTAACCTTCAAATTTGGCCAGAATACTCTTACAGGATCTGGGCCCAAACCGATGTGAAAGTTTTGTTACATAAACTACTAAAGCTTAGGAACAGACTGAGGGAGGGGGTACACATGAACTCTGTTAATTCCACCTAAATAGTACAAACTGAAGTACACCTAAGCTGCAGCTGCTTTGTACTTGACAAAAGAGCCCTACTCTTCAAGCATACCCTTCACTCCACAACATGTCTTGCTACATCTATTCTTGTGCTTGTGGGAGAGATGGAAGAGTAGGAGAACAATAACTCCTCTACGGCCACACATGGGAACCCTTTCCCTTCATTACAAAAGGGAGAGTGACCCTCACAATCTCCTCTTCTTCCTAAGCGAAGCTGGAGGGAGGCAGAGAACCAAGCTTGCCAAGTAGAGAGGTCTGATGAGATGATACATCCTGGTGTGCCCCTTTCAGGGGCAGCACGAGCCTTGAGATAGCCACTGACTGGGCTCCAAGAGTGCAACTTTTCCCTGTGCACAAATAATGCTGTTTCTGAACCAACTAGAAGTCATTGGCCACCCTGTTAGGCAAGCAGTCTGACCCTGGCTTCTCCTCCCCAGCTTGTAGATGGGATATCAGATCTTGTCCACCTCTGGATGGTTGGAAGCAACAGCAACACAGCTCCCTACGGGCAGGGGGATAGGACAGGCACCCACCTCTCCTGACGGTTCTGGGGAGGAAGACTGGCATAGCTTTAACTCTCTTCTACACTGGTGGAACTGGAGGGAACCAAGTGGACATGAGGGAGAACAGAAAAGCAGTCCTACATGACTTGAACTTTATTCTTTGGAGCTTTACTTTTTGCTTTGCCACGTTCATATTATCAGTTTATTTTCTTTTTTATTATTTAAAATATTATTTGATTCTTTTATTTTTAATGATTTTGGATGCCTTTAATTTTGAATGATCTCATACCTCCAAATGTCTCCTCCAAATCTCTCTGTTTCAGGAAGACTGGAATGGGCCCTTGTCGTGCTGTGATGAGGCATGTTAGACAACCCTGCTGCTTGATGGGTGGAGCGCCAGGTTTCACACTGGCAGTGGGGCTCTCGTGAACTGCTGATTGAGATTTGCAAAATTATACATTAGCTGATAGCCAAAATCTGTAATTGCACTATTAACTATGCCTGCCAAAGGAGGCAGTAGGAAGATTCAAGCTAGAAAGCCAAATGTAGACCATCATTCAGATCATTAGCTCTGTTCTGCATCAGCATTTAGGATGCACTTATCTGCAACTGGACTTCAAGGCCACCCACAGACACCAGCAGCCCGGCTGCCAATCTATCATGATGTACTCTTGCTGTGGAAAGCTCAGCACTGGTGGGTTTACTCTGTAGTAAGGTTATTTACGATCTGGACTGTGGCTACCTCCCTGCTCACCCTTTTCCCTGCCAGCCGCAGAAGGAGCCAGGGAGCTATTCTCACCCCTCCTGGCACTCGTTCTGTATCTCAGAGCAGGAGGTATTACCCCTGGACGGCTCCCAGCTCTCCCAGTTGGCTGGGCAGAGCTCCAGTTTGGGATCCAGTTTGGGACTGCTGCCAGGCTTATCTTATCTGCAGAGGGTTTTGCCCGAAGCCAGGCCTGAAGGGTTTTCGATCCTCACGAGTGAGTGAGATTTTTTGGTCTGACTTCTTACCAGAGGAGGCAATATTGCTCTGGGTTCCCTTTCTTGTTTTTATGTAAACAACCCCATAGTCCGTGTAGATGGGCCTCCAGGCAGGTATAGGTACCCTTTAGGAAGGGAATAAATATCTCAACTACACATTTGATCTTGGCAAGTAGGGAGTTACTTCACCGTGTGAGACAGAGATGGCCCTTATTATGTAGGTAGATAAGAGGTAATTTTCCAGAGCTACATCTCAATTCTAGCTCATACCTGCCAGTCTTCCTATCTGAGGTATCTGAAGCCTCTAAAGTAAGATCTTTCTGTTCAATGTGCTTAAAAAAATCAGAGTTTTCATCGTTATGAAAAACTCAGTTTTTCATGTTTGGGCCAGAGAAAGAATAAAATGCATGCTTAGTTTCAGTGCCCAAGGGAAGGGCCGAGCATTAGAGGCCATGGCATGATGTTTAGAGAGAACACAGAGTTATGGAGTGATCTGGGCACTAGGCAAGGCCTTATTTCTTCTGTTGCCCTTGGAAAATGAGATCACCTTTTCTCCCCATGCCTAAGCAAGTCTTTCACAGACACTGTCTGACTGGCCAAGGGAGCCAGGCACATTCATCCAAAATACAATTTTCCGAGAAGCTGGTCTTTCAAAGAACTTGTGCATCAACAAGTAAACACTCANTTTTTTTTTTTTTAACTTGTGAGGTAAGTCTTCCTCCCACAGTGAAGGAACACTTGGTAAACTCTTGCTTGGGAGGCCAGCCACTCTTAATATTAGCTTGCACCATTACGCAAATGCAGCTCTGGTGTTCCCACACTCTGGGGGAGGGACTCCATCCCAGCTTCCCAACGCGTCCAACAGCTGCCTACAGCCCATGCTCTGCAACCACTGAAAACTGGATCACTGTGATCAGCATTTGTCTCTACCTCAGTTCTGACCTGGGTTCTGTGATCTTCCGTCACTGGATGTACTTGTTGCAGCTCCGTGTTTGAGAGTCTCTCTGCTCCAGCTTTCAAATGCAATAAAACATTAATTGCTGAGAATACATAACATCAGCTGCTAACATTTAAGAGAGGCGGTGAAGGCAAGATTTAAATTGTAATGCTTTATCTCGATGTCTACATGTAAACCTAATTCAGTAACTTTCTGTTTACCTTTTCTGGATAACTGTATAAACCTGCTCAGCAGTTTCAAAAGACATTGAAAAACCACAAAACACGTTTTTTTCATTTTTTTAATTTAATCTCCCAGTAAAGCCTGTGAAGATATTAGAGCTCCCGACAAAAACTAAGCACTCCATTTCTCCATATTCAAGAAACACACCAGTAGAGCACTGAAACTCTTTTTCACTCAGGTCACATAAAATATATTGTCTCCAGTTCTCCACTAAATAGGATCCCAGACTGAACACACTGAAGCTTGGATGTTTTGGGGTTCCAGGTTGGTAGACCCTAATGATGGTCCTGGGATAAGTTTTGCACAAGTAATACCCTGGCTGAGAAGCCCAGTCTATTTTCTCATCTCATTCTGCTCATCTGGGATGGTGAGAATACTTAAACACCCAAACAGAAAATACTTATGATTGCCTGCCTGTTAGCACAATTTTTTTATGCCTGCCTACGAAACTGTAAACATGGGAACCAAACATCTGTTGTGCTTTCCTCAGGAGAAAGGATTACAGTGAGGTCCAACTACTAACATCTTCTATATTTCTGGCTTGGATTTTTTTTTTTCTTAATTGCTAAGAGGTTTAACACAATGACCTTACACACAATATAAAAGAACTCACATTTAAATAGGCTTACAATTATTTTCACTATATATTAATAATTTGGATAGCACATGCCTTACTCTTTCATGAGCTGCCAGCATAAAAAAACAATCCCGTCTCGCCCAGCAAACTTCTCTCTGCGTGGCTTCACACCAGTGAACAAGAAAGGAATGCTCCTCCAGTTTCCAAGCTTCACCTAAAGCCACACAGTGACTTTGCCACGTCAGCAAGTGGTCCCATCTATCAGAGTTTAGGACAGATGTTTTCGGTGCTGCAGCTGTTAGACGAGTTCATATGTTCAAACTTGCGAAGGAGGCAGGCCACCGCGCTTGAAAAATATCTGCACCCAGTCAACTGAGTTCAGGTGTGGCTGAAAGCGTGCCAAGTATTTTGGAGAAAATACCTACGGGGATTATTGTTCTTATAAAAAAGGAAGGTGTGTAAATGGATTTGTTAATTTCAGGCAGAATTCTCTTCATCAGTCACGTTTGGTTTTAGAGCGGCTTAATATTTAGATTTCTTGTGTGCTGTAGCTTGGACTACACTTAAGGGAAATTTAAGTAAACAGAGAAATAGTTCTTTCTGTCTCTTCAGCAATGTGTTATAATATTGACAAAACTATCAAGCTTTCTTATGAAAATGTCATAAAAGCATTTCTTTATAATTAAATATTGGGATACACATAAGGGATAGGTATAACATTAATCATCTCAGTTTTTTTTTTAAACTTGTCCTGATCAAGATATGGTACCCAGCACTTTGCTGCATATCACGATGCAGCTCTGCCTTCTGAGCAGCAGCAGTCCTTCACCAAAAGCCTTTCGATGTTTGTTTTTTCAGAGAAAATATGTTTTTCTGTATCACTGTCTGACTTCTGAAAGACAAGAAAAACAAATTAATTTCTCCACGTGCTTGGGACTCACTGCCTTTCCTCCTGATTAAATTCACAGGATACAAATTTCCTTCCAGAGATGTAAGGAGGACCTTTCTGATCTTTCTGGGTGCTCCAGCCAGTCTACATCACTTTAATTTTGATTTTTGGGAGAGGGCTTCTGCAAACCTGCCAGATATTTTGCCCAGTGACTCCAACTGGTAAATTGCCATAAGCGTGGGAAGATCTCAAGAGAAAGACAAGGCGAACCCTTTTCTACCCTCAGCAGCACAATGTCTCTCCACCTTACGCTGCCATCATCTGACAGAGGATCTAGAGAGAATAAAAATACTGTTAAATGAAAAAGCGTTTATATGACAAGAGAAAGAAAACAGCCTTAGAGGGATATTAGGGCGTTCTGCTGCCATCACTGTAAGCATGCATAGCACAGTGCAGGGCAAACAGAAGAGGAAAAGGATGAGCAAGAAGGAACCTCTGTAGACAGTACACGTGCATATTATTATTTGATGGAGGAGGGGAAGGAGAGGAGAAGGATTCAGAAAAAAATTCTTTCAGCTGGTGCTGTATCTCTTATGAAACAAAACCCCCACAAACTCACGAGGAAAGCAGCACATCAGAAAACTTAAGTGATCAAGTAGTTGTTAAGTCATTTAACATCTTGAAAGTACTTTTCCCCTCCAGGTCATATAATACAAAAAGATAATGCTCTCCAACCCTACCATGGATTTTTTTACTGAAAAATAAACTTGGATTTGTGTCTGACAATCAGTTGCGGAAACGAAAGTCCATATACACACAAGAGAGGACTGTACACTTCCTCATCGATATGCCATACAACAGAACTGAAAAGCCGTGCTGTTGGGTGAATAAGTGATGCAGTCCTCGTTCGACTTTCCTCTTTTGAACGTTAATGCAGGTTCCACTTGTGTGGCAGATTCTTCGGTGAGAAGTAGGTGGAGTTATTTCATTTTATACTCAGGTTACCAGACAGATACAAACTATATTTTAATTAATACGTATTTTGTATTCCAAAAAGGGCTGTTTGCTGTCTAGGAAAACCCAGTTTCTAAAAAACGTTTT
Source organism: Rynchops niger (assembly GCA_013400035.1). Taxonomy (NCBI): domain Eukaryota; kingdom Metazoa; phylum Chordata; class Aves; order Charadriiformes; family Laridae; genus Rynchops; species Rynchops niger. The sequence goes on along the minus strand of VXBH01007063.1, from coordinate 329,547 downwards.
CTATTCTAAAATGAACAGTTTGCTCTCTAGGAAGATGCAGTTTTCTGTAACAATAGTTACAGAACATTTCTACTTTACGAAGCAACTTTGTAATCATTCAACAGTTTGGTCCACATTCCTCAGGTTTCAGCAAAACCTATGCTAGGTAATGTAAATTTAACAAATTGGAAATAAAGATTGTATTCTCCTTTTTGAATTACTTTTATTTAAACTGTTGGCACTGATGGTTCAGTCTTTCAGTCATGATTTACCCTTCCTGTTTTCTTGTTAGTGGTAGACACAGGACAAATAAACTGACTCAGTAGCCACATCAGTGCCTGCATCTTTTTCTTTGTTGTTGCTTTTCCTTTTTTGTGCCTTTAGAAATACTTACTTTGCTTGACTCTTCATTTCTTGACAAGTTTGTGTCCAAGAAGTTCCTCCTCTTGCAAGTACAGCACCCTGTCCTCCTCCTGTCCCTTGTTCTCTGACTCTGAAACAGTCCAAGAGATGAGGAATCCAAGTCTCCACATGAGGAGAGGATCTCCTTTCTGCTGCCGACTTAACGTCCTGGCAGTGGAGTAAAAACTCCCCAGCATCTGACTTAAGCTTCTTTTAATTATTCAAATATAATGTGATGCTTATTCGTTATAACTTTCACCTTTTATTTATTTCTAGGATGATTTTCAACATATGTTGAAGGTTTCCAGAAGTTCTTACAACTGGTTCATTGCCCCATCATACCTACACAAGGTACCGTTCAGCCTTGCTGTGTCAGTCAAAGGGTTCTTTGTTGCAAAATTCAAATCTTATCAATTCCTTTGCAGCACAAGAAGCCATATCTCTTTTCAGTGGAGATACAATTAAAAGACACATAATTACTGTTAGAAAGTACTTCAAGGAAACATTAGTGTTTCAGCAGGTGATGTTTGTTTATAGGTAATATTCTGAGCAGTCTTCTAGGCTCCCCTAAGATTAAAATCAAAACAGTTCGCCAGTGAAAAGACGCCTTGATTTTTCAACGGAGCATCTAATATCTTTGCAATTTAACGCAACACTGAAAACTTTTTTATTAATGCTTTAAACCTAACCAAAGGTTTGAATATAAGTAATTTCTATGCATCGAGGTCAGTACAAACCTGATAAAATCCTCGCGAAAGGAAAGAACATCTGATTAAGTCATATTGAACTTGCTTATTAGATGATGGCATTGCAAAACATTCACTCAGCAAGAAACATTTTCTTTCTGTAGATTTTCTAATGGAAAGTTTTTTGCTCTTACATCTTTACCAACGAACGTTTCTGGGTATGATAGAACAGCTCTTTGAGGGGACACACTTAGTCTGGAATGAGTTACTTTTTTATTTATTCCAACAGAAGAAAAAAGGAAGTTTTTTTCCAGAATACAAGGATTAACATGAACAGCAATAGCTGCGAAAATTCATGCCTACTGGCTGGTATTATTCCAATGGAGTGGTATTATTCTAAATGGAGAAGTACTACATTTCTTTCCTAACACAGTTCTTTTGTAACACTTGGAGCAGATAGTTGATGTACTACAAAGGAAAGCCCTGGCTACCTACGATTGTGTGATACCTTTTGCAGGAATACATCCGCTAGCCCCAGCATCGCGGCCGTATGATTCGCATAATAATTTTCTGCCTATCCCAATTCCTATTTCCATTACAATTGTATAAAAGAGATTCTAAGTATTTTTTCTGCTATTAACAGCTGCTGCATTTCGGTGTTGGTGAAACATTTCTACGTATAATTTTCCTTTCTTTTTAATGAAAGTGCTTTGGGATCTCTCTAGCTGAGACATGGCATAGAAATGCAAACTATCCTTAGCCGCGTAACTCAGAATTACCTTTACATTTTACTCTTGACCTGTATCTGTTTGTAAAGCAATCCTGAAAACCAGTGACATTATGCTTGCTCATACATCTGACATGCTTTTGCGGAAAATAAAGAGATGGGACGGCCGACTGCTACATGAATGCTGTAATCCAATGAATGTTCATGCTGAAGACTATCTCCTTTAGTGAATTTTTTGACAAAACAATTTAATTTCATTTACAAGTTTACAAAACAAAACCCAACAAAATTCATATCTGAAAGCCTGAGTGAATGCATGTCATAACTACTCAAGTTTCTTTTTTCCCCCCTAGTTTTATTAACTCAGACATTTGGGTTCGCACGAATATTTGCTCTTTGAATCCTTTCATATAAGTTTCCTCTAGTAATGACTGTAACAAAATATGTCCCAGCAGAAGCTTGCAAAATATAAGCCTGTTTAAGTTACTTGGTAAAGGTAACATTTCTTCAAAAGTGCAGAAAAAGAAACTCTAGCTGCATGCAAATTAAATTTAGATCACTCCTTTGCAGACAGTGAAAGCCTGGCAGGCCAGGAAAAAAAAAAATAAATCCATAAACGTGATTGCAGTGACAGAAAGTAAAACAAGGAAGAGGTCTGTGATGTCCAGGCAGCACATACGTACCCAGTGTGGCAGAAGCCTCAGTGGTTCGCTCCCCATTCCCATTAGGTGGCTGCCTCCATTACGAAGTTTTCAAAAAGCAATCATCAGGCAAGATTTGAAAGAAACCAAAAAGCTGAATGAAAGGGCAAGAATGAAGTTCTTATTTATAGTTATTGTAGTTAGCACTTTCTAAGTGCTAACTAAATCAATAACTTTTATTTAGTTATTTAGCAACAGTGTCTCCAATGGTTACAGATCCCTCATCTTGCTGCTACTACCCAAATGTCAGCTAGGATTTTGCTAAGTACTCTCCCATTTTACACACTGCTTAGCATTACGGCAAAACCATTGGAAAGGCTGGTTACTTGCAGGGATTGCTACCAGAATCGCGATATGGGGTTAGTACAAATGGTTCACCAAGGTCACCACCTTTCCCTTGTCAGCCAGCAATTCCTGGCTACCAGGGGAGACCGGAGTATTCCATGGGAGGCAGATGTTGCAGTGAAGGGCTACTTTGATAAAGATTTATAAGTAATGCCCTTAACTACAGCACAGATGAGGACCACAGCAGGTTCTGCTTGAGCCTCTCATTGGAAAGCTGGCAAATGGCAGGCACTGAGGAGGGACTGCAGGACAGAGGTACCAGCAAACAGAATCACTTTAGGTCTTGCCCAACTGAAAATGAAGAGAAGATGTAGATGGGTGGAACATAAAAGCACAAACCCGAATGTAAATACTCGTTTAAATACTTCTCATCTTGCAATGAATGTATCACGGCATCCTCAGCACCCACAGTTGCTCAAGGCTCTTGTTTCAGGGCTAAACATAGCTCTGCTGGTAACATGAGACAAAATAATGGTGGAATTGTTTTACTCCAAGAGAAGCTGGGTACTAAGGAACCAGCTTTATTTCCTCCCACCATCAGCTCCTTCCAGAAGATCCTTTACCAAGTCTGTTATCTCATATTGCTTAATATGAAATATAATGGGATCTCAGCATCTCTACGGCTGCTCTGTAAGTACAGGACTACCTCTCTTGTACAACCACTGGCCCGTATCGTGTGTGCTGCTAACGCAAGTCAAGCAAGCCTAGATCTACGTATTTTAAAATATCAAGACTTCTGTTTTCATGACAAATGTTGAAAGAGACAAAGGACGGAAGTCTCACAGCTGAGTAAAGAAGGTTGCTAGCACAGCAAAAGACTTACTCGGTTTTCTGCCAGGCCAGTCCTGAGTGATGCCAGACCTCCCTTCCACCCCACTCTCCTTTGCACCAGAACTTCTGTAGCTCCCTCAAGAGACAACAGAATTTCTGCTGAATTTCCAGCCCTTAAGATCGTTTGAATTGCTTATGATACGCAAATGAGCTCTATGGGACTGTGACATCTTCATATATTCAATGGCGGTGAAAGAACCCCAACGTATGCTGCACCACATAGGATCTGAAAGTAAACTCAAATTCTGCTCCTAATGAAAAAAAAAAAAAAGAAATCAGGGAAAAAAAAAGCATACATAATAAGTGTCTGCTCTTGATTGTGAACCTTAGCAGGCAAAGACTAGCACTTTTCCACTCCGTTTCTATAAAAGCTCTTTTACACAAGCTACACAGCGCAGAAGGGCTGGGAACACATCCCTGCCAAAGCTCATGCAGTTTAGTGAGCATCTTGGCTGATGAGACACTTCAAGACCTGATCCAGTGCATTGAAGAAACACAGAAGAGGATGCAGAAGCAGCAGGCAGTTACCTAGTACTATCAAATCTCAATAAAAAATGACAAGCCAACATTTTGGCAGGCTTTCTGAATCCCTAACAGGGCAACGCTTGTGTAAACTGTCCTGGAAGCAAGGTTAAGGGAGATAAATCCACAGCAGGAAAAACCCCAGAACTTTAGAAGCAGCAAATTATTTCAGTTCAAAGCCCCTTAGATCACATCTGACCATGGGGTGACAGAATTCATCTGTCTGCTAATTATTTCCACGAGACATGATTCACAGCCAGTATTTCTATAGATGGCAATTCACCAAAAGTGCTCCCACCCGATCCAGGAAACGTAAAGATTTAACTTATTGGCAAAGCAGCTGCGTGAGAGAGCATTTGCACCTATGGATTTGCTACGACACTGAACCAAACCCGTACCTCCCGCCCGGCTTACGGCTCCAGGCACGACAAGAGAGCAAAACCCCCAGGAAGGGCTGGAGTAGGGGGGGTGCGTGGAGGGGCTTTTTCCACGGGACCCGGTTCTCACATCTGTTGCCTTCCACTGCCAGACCACGTCGACGGACGAGGCCAACGCGGGGGCATTTTCTCCCCACCGGGCACAAGGGACGGCGGCGGGAGAGGCGGTGCGGTGCGGTGCCCTCCTCCTCCTCCTCCTTTTCCCCGCAGTGGGAGCCGCCGCCTCAGCCTCCCCCAGCAGCGACGAGCCGCGCGTCCTTCTGCCCGCGCCCGTGCTCGTTAAGTTCTCCCTCCCTCCCTTGTCGCTTTTTAATTAACATCCCCCATCCCCTCTCCCGCCCGTCCGAAGGGGCGGGTACGGCGGATCGGGGCGGGGGCAGAGCAGCGAGACCGGCGCGAAGGACGGGCCGGTCCCCGTGGTCACCTCCCCACCCCGGAGCGGGGCGAGGCGCCCGGAGGCGGCGGGCCCAACGCGCCCGGCCGGGGGAGGCCCCGCGCCCCCGCAGGTGAGACGG